>PVJI01021223.1:0-27460 GCA_004026765.1 Micronycteris hirsuta
GTTTTTCTCTTGTTTTTCCTCTTTTTTCCTATCTGGAATGGGTATGTGATGCCTGGATATGCAGCAGCCATCTTAAGAATATGAGGATGAAGACTATATGCAAAAGAAGACAGAACAGAGAGACTGAAGGACCCTTACCTCTTGGCTTCTTACCTCTGGACTTATTGTTAGATGAGAACAAATAAACCACTGTTTCATTAAACTTCTGTAGTTGGGTTTCAGTTACCCACAACCTAACACATTCTAACAAAAGGGCCAAAGTGGTATTCACTGCTAAACAAGATATACACACTGTATCTTTAGCTAGCCAAAGATAAATTGATAATGTAACAATGGTATATACACACTGTATCTTTAGCTAGCCAAAGATAAATTGATAATGTAACAATGGTATTGGGTTAGGTACTCTCACTACCCTTCAAATCCCTCTGAACCTGTACACGGAAGATTGAAAAAATGGACCAAGAAGACATTCTTCAAATTGAAATGCTTTTATTAGAATACTAATAATTACAGATAAAAAACCCACACACATGAAAAAAAGAGAAAAACACTCAAAAACTCTTACAGATTAGCCAAATTAGAGAAAAAGACTTCTGCAGCATATACAAAATGTAAACATTTGCCCTGGGATTTCCCACAGATGGCACCGTCCGTAAGGACTTATTTGGAACAAAAAGATGTCTATTGAGTCTCTGCTATTGCCTCTACAATGTCTGTGAACTTGCTGCATTGAAGTTAAACTTCCTAGCACACCCCAGATTTTCTATGCAAAAACCTAAAAATGGATCCTGATCAAGATGATTTGAACATCAACTGCTGCAAGTGGAAGCAGAGGCACCGAAGCAAATCAATCTTTCAACTATGAGCTCCCACTCCCTATGCCAATTGTATTTACACTGACCTTGAGAGAGATTACAAAAATATACACAGTATATAAATCCCCTACTTGAGTCTGGGGTGGTAGGTGAAATATTTCTTGCTTGTCAAAGGCTCCAGAGAGAGGCATCAAATCAGTCACTTGAACTCAGGGTGACAGGACTAAGAAGAGGCCCTCTTCTGTTCAGAAAATGGAGACTCATAAACCTCCATGGGTGGGCAGGTACAAACCAGGTGCTGATCTCCATAGATGTCGTCAATCCGGGCAACGGTTGGCCAGAATTTGTTCTCTGGTTTCACAAAGGGCTGTAAGAACAAAGGATGGAGATGTTCTGCGACACTCTGAGAGGTTTCCCTGGGCAAGGAGATTGCAATGATATCCCCACAGCCTAAGGCTCCACTAGCCCAACAGGTATGCAAGAAGTGTAAGACGCCAAAAGCCAACCCTTCATCTCCATCTCCCCAAACCTAGCTTTCGATCCTTGTCGCCACCCCATCGAACAAACTACACAGCATTTTCTCTTTCAGAAAAGAGCCAGAAAAGAAAGAAAAAATTGCTTTTGGGGCCACCTCACTGTTGGGTGATGGTAGAAAACGCCTACTTGACAGGGACTCCCCTTCGGTCTTCCTCTATGGTGTGCCCTGCAGAGTCCCAGGCCTGTGGCTGACACTCAGACTCTGACTTCAGAGGTCTGAAAGCCAACGTCTGTGTTCTGCGTCCTCCCCTCATCGTGACCCACATTTCACAAGGTGTCCCACACATGGTTACTATGAGACTGTAAATGTGGGAGCCCTTCAGAGTAGGCGACGCCCCTCATATGCACATGAGCATGACCCCGGCCGGCACAGTCAGCTTCAGGGGAGAACTTACGAGCGGAAACGCTGCCACCTCTCTAGAATATGGCCGATCCCAGTGCGAAGATGTGACACAGGTCAGGGAGTGTGGAGACATCTGAGACAGACGTGGGTGGAAAAGGGATCAGAGCAGAGCACTGCCTTCTCAGTCAGGCGCTTCTGACGGAAGCCCATGGACAGAGAAGGCTGCTGTTTTGTTTCAATTTGGGGGAAAGGAAATCTCAGTAGGAAATTTTTTATTGTGAAATATTTCAAATATCAGAAAGCTGTGGTAATATATAATAAGCATATCTACTGCCCAGCATAAATCAACACATTGTCATATTTGCTTAGCCTTTTAAAATAAAAAGCATTAGGGGCAGTTGAAACTGCCTATATTTGCCTTCCCCCAGTGGTAACCACTACCTTGAATTGGGTGTTCACCATTCTTATCATGTTTTATACTATTGCTGCCCGCATTAATAAACAACACATAGCGTACCTTGGTACATTTTTAAACCTTATCCTATGAGTATTATTCTCCACTTGCTTTTTGTAACTCAGTATTATGTTCTTTAGCTGTCTATGGCCATTTTTAAAAACAGCCTAAATCCTGAAAGAATCAGCGGTACCCAGAGAAAAAGGAACAGTACAAGGATCCTGTCAAATCCCCCCCGAGGGGCCTTCCCTCTCCCACCAGCTCTCCAGAACTTGCTGAGCTTCTCTGAGCATCTCAGATGTGTTGTCGGCTTGGGGCCACAACAGCACAACCACGGCCTTCGTGGTTTTGTCAATTCATGACACCCCAGCTTAGTCATATCTGGACTTCACGAGAAATTTAGGGCTTTCACCAGATGTAAAAGGAACATATTCTGGAAGAGCTGGGTAACGCCTAACAAATTCTTCTCCAATTTAAGCCATAAAAATTGTAAAACATTCAGGCCAAGTACCAACCCAGTTGTTCTAAGCGGTAATTCTCTAATATAAGAACTTCTCTTTATCCCAAGTGTGTGAGGTAAACAATCTCACTAGAATACATCAAATAGAGACACAGAACAAGACTTCCTCAACTAAATAGAGCCCTTCACCCTCTGCTCCCTCTTTTAGCAGCCAGCTGGGGGCATGTGGTGTGTAGCTCCCACAACCCCCATACAATGACATAAACAAAGTTAAGATACAGAAAATACCTACATTATGCCTGAGTAACCACTACATTCAGGACTTAAACTTCCAAGTAATAAGTGCATCATCTTCTCAGAAGAATGGCCTTAATTCTAGGCGAGAATATCATCTTCTGATAAGAGTTCAGGGGTTGCTGACACACTGACCCAACAACTCTCCTCCTCTGTGGGACATTTGGAACAGAGTACCAGTGCCTGCACACCTTCAGCGGGTTGGCCGTAGGGTCCAGGCGGCCCTCCTCGATGTCCGCGATTTCCTGCCGAATGCTGATCATGGCATCACAGAATCTGTCCAGCTCCGCCTTGTCTTCCGACTCAGTGGGCTCGATCATGAGAGTCCCTGCCACCGGCCAAGACATGGTAGGGGCGTGAAATCCTGCAAGGGGGACCAGGCAACGCCTGTCAGTCAATTTTGACCTTCCTGATCTAGAAGAAACACTCCCTATCTTATAACTTATCCCAAGGAAATCATTGGATAAATTTGCTAATACATGTATCTGGGGATTCATTTCAGCACAGTTTATGAAAGAAAACTAGGAAATAACTTAATACCAGTTAAGCAAATTTTATAGGTTATCCACACAATACATATGCAACCATCAAAAGTATATAAATATATATTTGTTAAATTGGATAAACATTAAAAAATATTAAGTGAAAAAAACCAGCTACATAATAATATTATCCCATTTTATTTTTAAAAAATGATTAAGTATTCACATATGTATATTTATATATATGTATATTATGAGGGAAGACACCTTGAATACTAAATACCAAAGAATAAATATTAAAAGAATACTAAAAAATAAATACTAAATAAGTACTAAAGGAGAAAAGTAAAATTTTAACAGGGGTTATCACCAGAAAATAAGACAGATTTTTATTTCTGTTTTAGAAACTTTCTATAATGTTCATGTATTATTACTTGCAATTATGAGAAATTAAAGCCTACCAAAAGTTGAATAATGAGGTAACAGGCAGGCAGGAGCCCACAGTGAGTGTCACTGTCCCCGAGGTTTGGGCACTGTGTGGAAAGCCTTTGCCTTCGCACTGAACACAGGCTGAATGTGTTTCTACATTTTCCTAAGTTTTCACATGTAAGATGAATTGACAGGAAACATGGCCAAGAGAGAGATTTTCTGGAGAAAAGCCAAAAACAACTTTCGCTGCATTTTATACTATTTTTGGCAGAACTTGAAAAGAGAAAGAACAATGCGCAGGTTGGCGGGCCTCTCAGGCAAGTTCACTCTGAAGCACGGAGCTCCCAGTGCCGGTGCGTCATTATGTGGGTGAGAGAGCATCGGGCCACAAAAGTTGTCTCCTCGATATTTTATTACAAAAAATTTTCAAACACCGATAAATTAGAAGGGGTGCACACCCAAATACCTTCCTCCTAGATTCTATAGTGACACCCTGTTTCCTTTATCACATATCTATTCACCCATCCTTACATCTTATTTTTGATGCATTTCAAAGTATGTTGCTGTCATAAGTATACTTCTCCTTTAAACATTTCAGCATGCATATCAGTAACTAGAATTCAACATCTCATTCATGTATTTTTGCAATCAAATTTACATACAGTGAAATGCACAAATCTTTAGTGTACCATTTAATGAGTTTTGACAAATGTATAAAACTTTCACCTTAACCAGAAAGGGATTTGATTTTTTTTAAAACAAAATTTGGTGTCATGAAGTCTGACCTCAATTCTACGGGAGCAAATTCAGCCCAGCACACCCTGCAGTAGTGTTTCCACATGGACCCATCTGAGTTTTCTTGGAAACACAAATTCCTGGATCTCGACCCTGATTCGGGCAGTCCAAGGTAGGGCTCAGAAAGCTGGGTTTAAAAACTCTCCAGGTAGCCTTGGCTGGTGTGGCTCAGTTCATTGAGTGCCAGACTGTGAACCAAAAGGTTACCAGTTCAATTCCTGGTGAGGGCACATGCCTAGGTTGCAGGTCAGGTCCTCTTTTGGGGGCATGCAAGATGCAATTGATTGATCGATGTCTCTCTTGCACATGGATGTTTCTCTCTTTCTCCCTCCCTTCCCCTCTCTTTAAATAAATAAATATATTTTTTAAAAACCTCTCCAGGTGATTCCAATCATTAGTTATGTTTGAAAACCTCCGTTAAGGCAGTGCGCCCCCCACTACTCTGTTAAGACTCATCCATGGGGTGCTTGTTAAATATACAGATTACTAGATCTTTCCCCAGGATATTCCTTTTTTATTTACTTTTTTTAGAGAAAGAAAAGAGAGAAGGAAACATCAATTTTTTGTTCCACTTATTAATGCATTCACCGGTTATTCTTACATGTGCCCTGACCAGGTATTGAACCGGCCACCCTGGCACACTGGGACAACACTTCAACTGAGCTACCCACAGGAGCACCGCTGGAAATTCTGATTCAGTAGGCAGCACTAAGATCCAGAATCTGTGTGGTCGTTTTTATTGTTGTTTTGTTACTTAGTCATTCATTCATTCATTTATTCTCTCACTCATTAAACACATACATTCTGAGTGCCTACTATGTGCCAGCCTCCTGGACAATTCTGGGCTTAGGGCAAGTGTGGCAATCACTCCACCAAACATCAAAATAACATAGAGCTTGAATAGAGAAGCACATGGAAATACTGGGTAGTATCTCTGATTACTAACTCCCTCCTGGCCCCTTCTCTCTCCCTCCATATTCTGCTGCAGCCAGGTGTGATGCAGGGGACTGAGTCACGTCACAGGAACAGCCAAGGGGAGACTTTGATGAGGTAACTGCTAACTTCATTAATGTAACCATTCTCTAGCTTCCCATTTATTATCAAGGTAACTTTGCATAATAAGATCATTCATTCAAGAGAGAAGGAGTCACACACATGGAACTCCCATTATGATGCAGTAGTGAACCTACTAAACTATTAATATTTTCACTTTCTTTATTAAAAGAACTCACTCAAGGCCCGACTGGTGTAGCTCAGTGGATTGAGCGCAGGCTGGGAACCAGAGGGTCTCGGTTCGATTCCCAGTCGGGGCTCATGCCTGGGTTGCAGGCCAGGTCCCCAGTGAGGGCCATGTGAGAGGCAACCATACATTGCTCTTTCTCCCTCCCTTCTCCTCTCTCTGAAAATAAATAAATAAAATCTTTAAAAAAAAAAAAAGAACTCACTCAAATCATCATTAACATTCAGATAAGACTCCACATCCATTGAAAAGCAACATTTCCTACAACTTAGCCTTTCTGAGAACTGAATGGTCTTTGATATTATTAATAATAATGTCACTAAGAAAATGTATTTTAATAAAGGCGGTGCCGAACGAACATCCACTAATATACAAAGGGCCCATGTCTCTTATAATCCTTCAAAGAAAATTGCATCATCTCTGTGAAAACATGTGCCTATTCCTTCAGCTCCAGAGGCAGCTGAAACAGATGTGTCATGACTGAAATGGTTATAAATATGAATCTAGCCCTGGCTGCGTGGCTCAGCTGGTTGGATTGCTGTCCCCACAAACCAAAAAGGGTGTGGGTTTCATCCCTGGTCATGGCATGTACAGGAAGCAACCAGTTGCTGTTTCTCACATTGATGTCTCTCTCTCTCCCTCTCTCTCTCTCTCCCTTCTCTCTCTCTAAAATCAATAAACACTCCCTGGCTGGTGTATCTCAGTGGATTGAGCATGGGCCTGTGAACCAAAGGATTGTCAGTTTGATTCCCAATCAGGGCACATGCCTGGGTTGCAGGCCAGGTCCCCAGTGGGGGACACATAAGAGGTAACCACACGTTGATGATTCTCTCCCTTTCTTTCTCCCTCTCATCCCTTCTCTCTAAAAATAAATAAATAAAATCTTTAAAAAAATAAAATAAAATCAGTAAACATGTCTTCAGTAAGGACTTAAATATATATGTATGAATACACAATGCCATTCATCTCTACCACTCTATACAGGTTACTTGCACCATCGTTTTCCCATTACACCAACTTAACTCTTCATGGACCTCTCTGTTTACCAGGTGGAGAGCAACAATCATTTTCTTTGGGATTTTTAATTTTGTTAACTATACAGACTTCTTTCCTTAGCTGCATGGGGTCAAGATGCATGATTTAGTATCTTTCAAAGGTCAAAACAAATGCAGTCATAAGGGAGTTCTTTCTCTATCACTCTGAAAGTTGCCTGGAACCCTGGGCTCCCCATTTAGCCTATGGATCAGTTTCCTGCGGTGACTGCACATTCGGTTTGTGCCCCTGGAGGTGGTTCATGGCCAGCATCGGCAGCTGCTTACAGATCACAGCCCAAGTTCCTCTCCCTACAAGGGGTCACTCCCATGAGACCACTCACCATAATCCTGAAGCCTCTTGGCCACATCCACAGCCTCAATATTTGCAGACTTTTTGAAGGGTCTTAGATCCAGAATAAATTCGTGAGCCACATAACCTGTTTGGGAAAATTGTTTCAACTCAAGATTAGCATCAGCTTGTTGTTTTACCCAAACAAATGAGCAAATAAATCAGATTTTTAATGCACATTAAAATGCATTGTAAGTTTATAGTTGAAAACAAAGACTTCCTATGCTCATATTACAAATAAGAATTTTTAACAGGTCAGGCAATTGTTTCCAACCCTCAGTGCCTAACACACCCATGGGCCAAGGGGCTATAGGAGGTGTGGCTTTGGGGCCAAGGCACCACTGGAACATTCAACAGAGATTTCTGAGGATGAGATTATTGCTAACTCCGAGGCTCCAAAATCTACTTGCAATAGTCATCACAGGCCTGATCCTTCTATACAAAATATTTCTAAAGCTAAAGATCCATTGACACCCTTTTCAGTAACTTTACCCTTAACATCAAAAAAACTGTGTCTTCTGTGTGTATGTAAATATACTAAACATATTTCCATAAGATACAGGATTTTATGTGATTCTTCAAAGGGGCTTTTGAAATTTTGGTTTCAGACTGAGAATTAGAAATAGGGGCTGTCAAAGAGCACACCACAAATGCAAGAGGTTGATGAGACCAAAGTCTCTGAAAGCTGATCGCCTCTCTCCACCCAGGGCGCCGTCTCCCCAGTGTGAGCTGTTGACCAGTGATCCGTTGTCCAAAATAAATCATCAAGGAAGTCAGCATTTTCATAAAAGAATAACATTCCTGGGAGTTCCCCAAATTCCATGGCCCACACTACTGATGAATTTCCTTTGAGGAAAGTATCTACCCATGAGATAATAATGTATTCTTTCTTACGCTGCTTTCCTGACTCTCAGCAAATAATGAATCTACTTACAGGTTCTTGGAGTGGAGGACTCCTCGAGCCTGAGAAAAATAGCTCCAGTCACTAACAGCACCTGAAGATAGTCTGTGAACTGTTCTGCTTTTTATGTAGTGAATACATATGAAAGGGTTGGTTTTGTCTGAATATAAAAGTATGAGATCCTGAGATATTTAATATATTGTCACGGCATATTTTTAAAACACACTTTCTAACAGTAATGATTAAATTTGTGAGGAATGTTGCATAGCTGATAGATCTCCTAGGGCAAGGGAAAGAAAGGGAAAAAATCAACTAACGGGACTACATCAAACTACAAAGCTTCTGCACAGCTAAAGAAACCATCAACAAAATGAAAAGGGAGAATATATTCACCAAGGATACAGCTGAATTTACACAACTGAATACCAGGAAGGCAAACAACCCAATTAAAAATGGGCAAAGGACCTGAATAGACACTACCCCAAGAAGGACATACAAATGGCCGATAGACATGTGAAAAAAATGCTCAATGTCACTGATCATCAGAGAGATGCAAATTAAAACCACAATGACATATCACCCCACACCTGCCAGAATGGCTATTATCAATAAATCAACAAATGACGAGTGCTGGCGAGGATGTGGAGAAAAGAGAACCCTTGTGCACTGTTGGTGGGAATACCAATTAATGCAGCCACTGTGGAAAACAATATGCAGTTTCCTCAAGAAAACTAAAAATGGATCTGCCTTTTGACCTAGCAATCCCACGTCTGAGAATACATCCTGAGAATCCCAAAACACCAATCAGAAAGAATATATACACCCCTATGTTCATAGTAGCATTATTTCCACTAGCCACATCTGGAAATAGTCTGTGTCCATTTACACAGTGGTACATTTACCTTTTGCAACAACATGGATGGACCTGGAGAACATTGTGCTAAGGGAAATAAGCCAGTCAGAAAAAGACAAATACCATATGATCTCACTGATATGTGGACTCTAATGAACAAAATAAACTGAGGAACAAAATAAAACCAGAGGCATAGACACTTGGAACAGACTGACGGAGGGGAGGGGTGCTGGGGGAGGACTGGAAGAGACCAGCCCATGGGCACAGACAACACTGTGGTGAAGGCCAAGGGGAGCGCAAGGGCTGAGGGGAGGGGAGCAGAGGGAAGGAAACAGGACATCTGTAATAGTGTCCAACAATAAAAAAAATTACGAGGAGTGTGATTCAAAAGTAGAAAGTTGTCTTCGGCCCTGGCTGGTGTGGCTCAGCGGATTGAGTGCCAGCCTGTGAAGCAAGGGGTCACCGGTTCAATTCCCAGTTCGGACACATGTGTGGGTTGCAGGCCAGGTCCCCAGTAGGATGTGTGCAAGAGGCAACCACAGGTTGATGTTCCTCTCCCTCTCTTTCTCCCTCCCTTCCCCTCTCTCTAAAAAGAAATAAAGAAAATCTTTAAAAAGAAAGAAAGAAAGAAACAAGAAAGAAAGAAAGAAAGAAAGAAAGAAAGAAAGAAAGAAAGAAAGAAAGAAGAAAGAAAGAAAGAAAGAAAGAAAGAAAGAAAGAAAGAAAGAAAGAAAGAAAGAAAGAAAGAAAGAAAGTTGTCTTCATTGGTAGGTAAACTCAGGGGGAAAAAAAGTGTCAGTTGGAATGTTCTGGGGAAAAATCAGGAGACAACAGTCCTCACTGGCTGTTAATTCCAAGGTTCCTAAATGCCCTACTATGCTACACCATTTTGGGAGCCCAACCTTTGACCTTTCTTCTCCGGGCCTCTGGCAGCCAACCCAGCATTGTGACAATGACTTAAGGAAGAAGGGTAATGAAGCTCACTGCTCTGAAGGACATTCAATGGCAGGAGGGGAGGGACGCAAGACAGAGAGAGGACTTGCTCTGCTGGTGGGAAAGAGCAGAATCTTCCAGAGGTTCAGTAAGAGCTGAAAGGCCCCACCAAGCCAAGCCCAGCCCAGAACTGCTAAGACCAAGCCTTCATCTGCAGAGGCCCCCACCGCAGCCAGTGGTTTGGAAAGGGCTCCACTTTCAAAATGAGGTTCAGATGTTATTTTCTAAATCCATAGTCTAGTGTGTTCAAAGAGAAACCGTAGTGGAATTTCAGCCTCTCTCCCTTTCTCTCTCTCTCTCTCTCTCTGAGGCCTGAAAGGGGTGAAATTTAAACTTAGTGGCTTTTGGAGACCAGATCCCAAGATGTTCATCTTTGTTTGCAGTTTTAAAGAGAAAAGATATACAAACTTGCTATGGTATATGGTGAGTCAGGGTAATCTGAAGTAGAAATTGTATAAACTGATCAGTGCAAGTTTTAATTTCCGCTAAGTAGGTGTTTCCGCTGGGCCTAACCATGACTATCACTGAGAGTCTGAATAGACCCAAGTCAAAGGAGAAAGGAGAGGAGGGGGTGGGATGAAGCAAAAGCAAAATAAAAGTGGCTTGACTCTGGGATTACAACATCTTCTCTCCCAACCCCCGCCCAGAAGTTAATTATCTTTTGAGGCTGCAGACCGTGCTACAGAAAAAGAACACTTCTCAAGACCCCCCTTGAGAGCAGGCTTGTCCCTAAGCCTCAGAGTGGCTGCCTAGACATACACAGACTCACTAGCTAATTATAAGCTTCGGTGGGGAAATCAACGCTCAGTCAAGCTTTTCAGTTACAATCCAGGGACCACAACTAACAGAATCAAAACTCCTGACTGTTTCCCTGGGAATGAGGTGGGTTAGGCAGGGCTCCTGGCCTCAGGAGGGGTCTCTTCCCAGCCAGGAATGTGAGGGCCCAGCTCCTGAGGTCCATGTCCACCCATTAAAGGTCACTGGGAAACCTCTTCAGGGACAAGAATTTCCAAGCAGAGTTAGGTTTATCCAAGGTCAAAACTGAACAGGCATTAAGAATTTTTTTTTTTAAGATTTTATTTATTTATTTTAGAGAGAGGGGAAGGGAAGGAGACAGAGAGGGAGAGAAACAGCAATGTATGGTTGCCTCTCACATGGCCCTCACTGGGGACCCGGCCCGCAACCCAGGCATGTGCCCCGACGGGGAATCGAACCGGGACCCTCTGGTTCCCAGCCCGTGCTCAATCCACTGAGCTACACCAGCCAGGGCTAAGAATTTAAAACATAAATAAAACCCTGGGATCTGAACAGAGTTGTCTAACCCACTGACAGGAACTCCAGTTAGGTCAAACCCTGAGCGTAGCCTCCACAAGAGTAGACAGACACCTGTGAATTTTTTTAAAAATTTAATGATTTTAGAGACAGAGAGAGAAAGGGTGATAGAGAGAGAAAGAAAGAAAGAGAAACAACAATTTGTTGTTCCACTTATTTACGTATTCATTGGTTGATTCTTGTATGTGCCTTGATGGTGATCGAACCTGCAACCTTGGCGTATTGGGATGACGCTCTAACCAACTGGGATACCCAACCAGGGCAAAATTTTTTTAATTCATCCTTTGAAAAGGTATCTTACATGAGGTAATTCCTTCTTGCCACAGCCTAGCAGGATAAATACTACTGCTGCTCCTTATCCCAATTCTTGCCTACCACGTCTTCGCTTTGCAAAACCATAAGCCTCAACCGTTTAGCTCACATTCTTAAATCTCTTAAAGAAATGGTTCATAAAGAGAGGCCTGGAGGCCTGGCTGGTGTAGGTCAGTGGATTGAGCGCGGGCTGGGAACCAGAGGGTCCCAGTTCGATTCCCAGTTGGGGCACATGCCTGGGTTCCAGGCCAGGTCCCCAGTGAGGGCCATGTGAGGGGCAACCATACATTGCTCTTTCTCTCTCCCTTCTCCTCTCTCTGAAAATAAATAAATAAAGAAAGAAAGGCCTGGAGTTCATTAAAATTATTGTCTCATAGTCATCAGTAACTCTGAAGTCTTATTTAGAGCTAGTAAATAGAATTAAGATGAATAATGGTCTTCAAATATTGCCTTTAGACATTTTAGAATACAATGTGTTTCAAAACATTTCTATTTAGGGCCCTTGGGAGACACAGTGCTAATTCTTTTCTAGGCCCTAAAATACAAGCCTCAAGTTGTATGAGCACGTTTACCAGATCAAACATGAGACAATGTTTGGTTTCATGAACTTTGGGGCTGTGTAATCAAGTCTGTGATCACCAGTCTTCTTCTGCTTGGGATGAGAAACAGGATTCATTATTTAATTCTGGGATAATATGTCAAAACAAATGGAAATTTTATCTCTTTTCTGTGCTGCAAATCCCTTTGGACTGGGACCACCTTTGCCCAAAGCAGTCACTTCAACACTGAGCACTGGTGAACCCCGGAGAAACACTGGCTCACTTTCCTTGCTGCTGGGGGCCGCCCACCCCACAGTTCAGGTCACATTCATTCCTGCTTTAAAGAGCTAAACTGGCTTAGCCAGTGTAGCTCAGTGGATTGGGCGTGGGCTGCGAACCAGGGGGTCGCCGGTTCGATTCCCAGTCAGGGCACATGCCTGGGTTGCAGGCCAGGTCCCCAGTGGGGGCCCCGTGAGAGGCAACCACACACTGATGTTTCTCTCCCTCTCTTTCTCCTTCCCTTCCTCCTTCTTTGAAAGTAAATAAATAAAATCTTTAAAAAATTAAAAATAAAAAAATAAAGAGCTAAACCGTGCATCACACAGCTCTGGCTCATACTAAAAATCACTGAATTAGAACAACAATAAAGTAATTATTTTTAAAAAAATCACTGAATCGTACATTTTAAGAAGTTGATTTGTGTGATATGTGAATACTATCTCCATGAAGTTGTCAAATATAGTTAATCATACAGAAATTTTCAATATAAAAATTTTTTTAAATAGGAAAAAATCCAAAATCTTGTTTAAATTAAAGCAAAAAGAATGCTCCTGACTCATCAAATGGCAAAAGCATTTTGGTTTTGGTTTGGGTCTCGTTTTCCGCTCCCGGCCCACTGCGGTGGTCATCCTCATCCTCATCCGCATTGCTAATGTGACATAAACTAGCACGGAGTCTGGGGGATGGCTCTGCCACAGGTATCAAAGCTTAAGTGAATTCACAGAATTCATTTCCTCTGACACAAAATATCTCCTCTGTGACTCTAACCTAAGGAAATAATCAGAGATTTTTTTTTAAATTTTTATTTATTTTTAGAGAGAGGGGAAGGAGGGAGAAAGAGAGGGAGAGAAATAGCAATGTATGGTTGCCTCTCACATGGCCCTCATGAGGACCTGGCCCACAACCCAGGCATGTGCCCTGACTGGGAATTGAACCGGGACCGCTTGGTTCCCAGCCCGCGCTCAATCCATTAAGCTACACCAGCCAGGGCTCAATCAGAGATTTTTTTTTTGAAAAATCTAAGTAAAGGATATTCATTGCAGCATTGTTAGAAGTGCAAACTCTGGCAGAAAATCCTACAGAATGGCTTAAATCATGGCACACTCACACAATAGAACTGATAGAGCCACTTTCAAAGAGCATTTCATGGCATGGGGAAATGATTACAATATAAGATAAAGTTTAAAAAAACAAGATGAAACAGTGTTTATAATATGATCTCAACTGTCTAAAACTAAGATGACAAGGAATACGGCAACATATTAATAGCATTTATGTCTGCTAGACAGAACTATGGATGACTTACATTTTCTTCCTCATACTTTTTTATTTACCAACTTTTCCCTGTTGCATGTCTATATATTATTATATAACAAAGCAAAACAAACACTGACGCTATCTCTGAAAGTCAATACAGAAGCAGGATGCATTTCTCAGTGCAAGAGACGTATGTGAATTAATTAGTAGCCCGAGTGGATTCTTTAATATCCACTTCAGAAGCATTTCATTGTGCTGCCTGGGGACATACTGCCCACAACTTTCTTTGCTAGTCTCTGGGGAGCTTTCCAGAGCTCTGGTTATTTAGTTCTCCTCTATTTTCAAGCGCTAGAACCATCCCTTTGGGTACATATTTATAAGGGAGGACCAGCCTTTAAATGAAAAATCACAGAGGTAAATGTATGTTCCTCCTGGCCCAGAGAAACCCAAAGCCGAAGAGGGGCCTCATTCCTGTGGCCAAGGTCTGGGTGCACTGCTCACCGACCGCCGTCTCTCTGCACCAAGTCCCCTCTGTTTCTGCTCTCGGATTCTGAGCCCAATGTGCTGTGTCTACCTGGCACCACCCCCTCCTGTCACCTCTAGGGTGACTTTGTTCCTCCATCTATTATTCCCTCTATTACCAGCCTACGAGCTTAGAGGTTTACCTAAAATTTTCTTTACACTCAACTCATTAGTAACTCTAAATGATTCTTCTCTTTTTTTTTTTAGATTTTATTTATTTATTTTTAGATAGAAGGGAAGGGAGGGAGAAGGAGAGGGAGAGAAACATCAATGTGTGGCTGCCTCTCATGTGGCCCCCACTGGGGACCTGGCCTGCAACCCAGGCATGTGCCCTAACTGGGAATCGAATCAGCGACCCTTTGGTTCGCAGCCTGTGCTCAATCCACTGAGCTACACCAGCCAGGGCTTCTTCTTTTTTTTAATCCTCACCAGAGGACATTTCCATTTGCTTTTTTAGAGGGAGAGACAGGAAGGGAGAGAGAGAAACATCGAGGCAAGAGAAGCATCTGTTAGTTCCTTCCTACACACCCAGACTGGGGATCCACCCCAGGACTGAGGGTCATACGCGCTTGCTCCTGGACCGGGGACGAACCCGCAACCTAGGTGTGTTTCCTGACCGGGAATCGAATCCGCAGCCTTTCAGTTACAGGATGATACTCCAACCTCCTACCCCACCGGCCAGGGCTGATTCTACTTCTAATAGCGTGTTCATCCCATGCCACTGCCTTAACAATTTCAACATTCTCTTAATCCTCTCATTCCTCTCCTCAAAAACCTTTCTGGCTCTGAGGTAAAGTCCAGAGCCTTCCAAGACCTTTAAGGCCCCACGACACCTCTCTGACCTCATCCTCATCCGCTCCCTCTCCTCCTAACCCACCCTTCAACCCACTCAACACTCCCACCACCCAGGCCACTCCTGTGTCCCTGGCTGCCTCCTGGATCTCTGTTTGCTTGGACTCTATCGCCCTTCCTTCCAGATTCATCTCAAATGGCTCCTCCCAGAAGGCTCTCCCAGCTATTCCATCCTGCCTCCACCCCATCCGAATTTCTCCACTCTTTGGGGGCATCCCCATAAGACTTTGTGAGGTAAGGAGCCTATGACATTGGTGTGTGTCTCTCTCAGTGGTGTTGGCCTGAGCTGTGTAGACTAACTTCATCACAGAGCCTTGCAAATGCTGATATCCCTCAACTGTTTGCTAAACAGAAGTTATTTCTAATAACTCTACACTTTCCTACAGTATACACTAAGAAACACATGTTTTCCACCCACTTCAGAAAACCTCGGTCAACCTTGGTTTAGCCAAGGAAAAAACAAAGTGATGGTAGACTAAAGTTAATACTTGCCTCTTGCACCCCGGAAAAGAACTCTGTAGTGTTTTTCTAACCGCTTGGCCATGTAGTTGGCATTTAAAATAGCAATTTCCGTAGCTTGTTTAAGGCCTTTGCCTCCCATCATCTGCAACAAAGGGAAAAGTGCCATCAACCGTGGAACAGGTAACCCAACGGGCACTAAACAAAGACACCCTGGAGAAATGCCCCCACAGAGGACATCCCCACGGACATTCTCCGTCCCACATTGACGGAGGTCAGCCCACCGTCAATCTGTAAATTAGAGATGAGCGGGAAATACAAAAACATTTGTCAGTCCTCTCTAAGCCTGAAATAATTTTTTGGTTTTCTTCTTTGAACAGTAATCTTACATTTCTTATTATAATAACACAGCCTAGAGCAGGGCAAACTTCACTGCTGACCATTGTGTTAATCTGAAAAGGAAAATGAATTGGCTTTAGGTTAACATCTTTTAGGGGAGTTTTTGTTTGTTTGCTGTGAATTTGAGATGTCTTGATAACTGCCAAGAATCCCATGGGACCTTGGCCATAATCCCCACTGAATCAATTTTGTATGGTTTGTCTTCCAACTGGCCACAGTCAAGGCCATTGAACAACTGCTGGGTTCAATCGTGTCCTCTTCTAGTGGGTCAGAAGTCCCTGTGATTACACAGGGTGAGCATCATTACCAGCAAAAAGCTTGAAGTCAGGACTACACAATTTTTATTGCCACTTCTCCCCAGAATATATCATGTATGACGGAGGCTTGATGTATAGTAAATACAAAACTAACATAAAGCACATGATAAAGCATCAGATAAAATAACAGGGGCACTGAAGTCCAAAGGAGAGGACACATTTTGCCAGGCTTATCAAAGAAAGATTCCTAGAATAAGAGCTAGAACTTGAGTGGAAACTTAAAAATGGGTAGAATTTGGATAGATGAGAAAGAGGAAGTCACTCCAGGTGAGAAGGGCAAAACCCAAGGAGTAGAAGGGAAAGTCAAGGCTGCAGTCTGGGCGTTACTGTAGAGTCTGGTGAGTTGTGACCACCTCTCGCAAGCCCCAGACCTTTGCTAGGGAGGACTTGGACTTGGTCCAGCCAACCTCTGCTCTCGAGTTGTGCATCAGAGTTACAGAGCAGGCTGCTGGTCCAGGCTATACCCCACATATGCTGAATTTGATTCTCTCTGGAACCTAGGCATGTGAATTTTGGGAGAATCCCCTAAGGATTCTGCTAGACTAGTGAGACCCAGGGGTGATTGCAAAGGGAAGCAAAGGGGTGAGTTTGGGGCCTTAGGGGGATTAGCAGTCCCATAGGGAGTGTCCAAGATAGACTGACACAGGGAGAGAACAGGTCGCCCTCCTGGTGATAAGTAACAACAGCCTGAAACAAAGAAAGGGCCCGAAGTCAAAGGGGTATCTTACACCCTATTTTATTCACAATACTTCAGTTTTAAACTGAGGCTCTGTCTAGTGATCCTGGCTTATGGCCAAATCATCCTGGGGCATTTATTTTCTATATGTGGGAAATCACCTCCAACCCAAAGTCATAACAAATAACCCAGGTTTATAGGACCTCGGGACCAAAAGGGAGGTGGGAATTAGATTCTGTGTGCGGAGAAGTGGGCCTTTCCTATGACTGTTTTGGCTGTTACCATTTGTAAAACAACTCGAGGATCATTTTAAAAAGCAGGATTTAGTCTCTGAGGTACAGAATTTTTGTTCCAGCTTCCCGGAAAGTTTCCCCTAAGTATCATAAATGCCACACTGTTCAAGAATAACAGGCAGCCCCAGAGAGGCATCCGGCAGGATTTGCATAGCTGAGTTGGGGGTTTTGTTTCACCAGCAGCCACCCTCCCTTTGAGAAGGGAAGCCAGTCTGGGAAGGCTGCTCTAATTAGCAGCTGAACAAGTGTTCCTGTCCAATGCACAGTCTCGTCGGCCCAGGAGGCGGGCAGGCCAGTTTGAACAAGAGCTGTATAAACTCTGGCCCTCGTGTTTTGTAGAGAAACACATAGGAAGGGAGCCTGTTCCCTGACAAAGTCTAATTACCCCTGAGAGTGCAGTTCCACAGACTATAAAGGGCAAAGAGCTTTGGGAAACCACTATACAAACAAATTTCTGCTACTTCTCCTCTGATCCTCCTGGTTTCCACGGAATATAAAGCGAGGTGAGATGGATTTCTAAAATTTAGCCCAGGATCTCAACCAAGTGTAATAATTAGTATACATACTGTTTTTTCACTTGCAAGAGGAGGTATAAATCCTACAGGAAACCAAATGATGTGGCCAGAACATCCCCATGACTCACAGAACTTAACTCTGTCTGGAAAAATATGTCTGGTGTGTTAACTTCTCTGATGTTAAACCCACTGTGAAAACCCAAAGGAAATAGCATAACGAGGATGAGATAAAATGAATCTCAGCTGATCTCTGTAGGAAGGCTTCTTCCACCCGAAGTCATCAGCAGTCTTCACTAACCACAGCTCAGATCATGGACTTCTTACATTTTTAAGTTAAGAAGGAAGCCTGTGATCTCAGTTCCCCACCAACACATCCACATCCCCCGCTTCCCCCACCTAACAACCCCCCACAGGTCTCACCTTAATATAAGCCCATGAGATGGGCAAGATGGAGCTGGAGCCCCATGGGGCTGCGCTGACAGTGCCCACAGGCCGGGCATCCTCATCTGCCTTTACCGAAATGATAGGGTGATTGGGCAGAAAAGGGGCGAGATGCTTCTTCCTGTAGTTTTTAAATATAAATTCAGAAGATGTAAAAAGATCCAGCCCAGCTGAACAGGTAGGTGTTGGGCCCTCTCAGGAAGCTCTGTTCCTGAGAGAGGAACTCTGTCAATGGAAGAGACCTGACATCAGCGAAGAGGCAGCTATTCAGGAAGCTGTTCCTTCCTTCCTCCTTCACTGGAAGCATGGCCCACAGGCCAAGAACTGCGGCGGAGGGTTTGACAGAGGCAGGCAGCCATGGGTAGCCTGCAGAGCTGTGTGCTCCCCAGGATGGGGGCATGTCCAGCCCCACACCCTCTCGCTCCCAGGCCCACATGGGGACGCTTTCCCGAGGCATCTAAGGGACACAGAAGGGTGCTGCTGAGGAGAAGCCACACATCAAAGGCTGCATGTGAGCATCACTCGCCCCACCTTCCCCAGAGCAGAGGCACTGGGCCTCGTCCACTTACAATGAACAAAAATCATCAAACAGGAAAGCAGAAAAAAGGGGGCCAGGATCCCAGCAACCCTGAAGACTGGCCCCTTTGGCACATTTTTGGAAGACTGAAGCTCAGGATATGGCCATTCGGCCTCATTTTCATGATTCAACTTCACAGTGTAAAAAGATGTAACAGCTACAGTATATCCTTTTGGTCTTATTTTGACTTGATCCAGTTATTTCTAGTAATAAGTTTTGTTTCCTTCTTACTTATATCAGATCTAATAAGAATTCAGGCTACAAAGTGTTTAACACTTCACATCCAATTCATTTGGGGGGAGTGGGGGATAAGGACATTTAAGTTTTACTCTCTTAGCAAATTTTGATTATAGATATCGAGTTAGCCAACAAGTTCATTTAGTTTTTTCTCTATGATGGCTCTAGTAGTGCTTAGTTGTCTTTAACTTCATTTGAAACAATTTTGTTAGATTGTATTGTGACAGCTGTCATATCAGCGTACATTTAAAAAAGAACTTCTCAGGCCCTGGCTGGTGTAGCTCAGTGGATTGAGCGCGGGCCTGTGAACCAAAGGGTCGCTGGTTTGATTCCCAGTCAGGGCACATGCCTGGGTTGCAGGCCAGGTCCCCAGTTGGGGACACATGAGGGGCAACCACACATTGATGTTTCTCTCTCTCTCCCTTTCTCCTTCCTTTCCCTTCTCTTTAAATAAATAAAAATAAATAAAATCTTTTTTTTTTTAAGACTGTCTCTGGTCCTCACCTCGTTTTTTTTTGTTGTTGTTGTTGTTTTTAAAGATTTATTTATTTATTTTTAGAGAGAGGGGAAGGGAGGGAGAAAGAGAGGGAGAGAAACAGCAATGTACAGTTGCCTCTCACATGGCCCTCACCGGGAACCTGGCCTGCAACTCAGGCATGTGCCCTGACTGGGAATCGAACCGGGACCTTTTGGTTCCCAGCCCACGCTCAATCCACTGAGCTACACCAGCCAGGAAAATAAATAAAATCTTAAAAAAAATAAAATAAAAATAAAAAAGAACTTATCAGGGAACTTCCGGCCAAGATGGAGGCATAGGTAGATACACTTTGCCTCCTTGCACAACCAAAAGAAAGACAACAAATTAAAAAACAAAAAATAACCGGAACTGCCAGAAAATTGAACTGTATGGAAGTCTGACAACCAAGGAGTTAAAGAAGAAACATTCATTTAGACTGGTAGGAGGGGCGGAGAGGACTTGTAGCAAGGCAGTGGCTAGCAGACCGGGTGGTCCCACATTCGCATGTGGATAAACCAGGAGGAACAAGTGGGGAATGAGACAGACCGCACAACCCAGGGTTCCAATGCAGGGAAATAAAGCCTCAAAAACCTCTGGCTATAACAACCTGTGGGAGTTACAGAGGCAGAAGAAACTCCCAGCCTCACAGGAGAGTTCTTTGGAGAGACTCACAGGGTCCTGGAATAACTGGAACATGAACAAAATCACAGAAATGGAGATCACATGAAGGGTTATCAGTGGGGAGGGGGAAGGAGGAGAATGGGGGGATAGCTACTGGGAATAAGAAGCATAAATGGTAGGTAGAAAATAGACAGGGGGAGGTTAAGAACAGTATAGGAAATGGAGAAGCCAAAGAACTTACATGTACGACCCATGGACATGAACTGGGAACAATGCTAGTGGGAGGGGGTTGCAGGGTGGAGGAAAATAAAAGGGAGGAAAAAATGGGACAACTGTAACAGCATAACCAATAAAATATTTTTTTAAATTAAAAAGTAAAAAAGAACTTATCGAAAGTGGTGAATTTTTGTGCAGCCATTTTAATATTAAATATGGAATAAGATATGCAACAATTTTGGCATATTATGCTTTATTATTTCAAGAAAGGTTAAAATACAACTGAAACACAAAAAATGACCTGTGCAGTGTATGGAGAAGGTGCTATGACTGATCGAATGTGTCAAAAGTGGTTTGCGAAGTTTCTTGGTACTGTTAACATTTGGCCAAATGATTCTTTGCTGTGGGGCTGTCTCATGCACTGGGAGATGTTTAGCAGCACCCCTGGCCTCTACCCATTAGAAGCCAATAGTGGAGATAGCGACATATTCAAAATATCCAAATTAATGAAGTTATTGGCGAACATGAAAAATGTGTTTCTTATTTTATGGAAAAAATGAAATGAACTTTCTGGCCAACCCGATACAGTGTTATCAACTGCAGTCACCATGTTCTACGTGGGTCCTCAGACCTTATTCCTCTCAGAGCTGAAAGTTTGTACCTTCCAACCAACCTCTCTCAACTTCCCACCCCACCCTGCCCCACAGCTCCTGGCAGACACTTTTCTACTATGAGATCTTTTGCTGTTGATGGTCGATAATCCACTTTCAATGTAGCCATCAGCTGATTTTTAAGAGAAAGAAAGAAAAAAAAAGAGTTGCTTGGAAGCCTAAGTCTGAAAAGCACTTCCAGGTGCTAATATGCCAGTTCCGATCTATAATACTCCAGGAAAGCTCCCTCTTCATTGCTCTGTTAATAAACATGCCCTGTCTGTGCATGAATGGGAGCTTACTGTGGCCAATCAAACACTGTGGTTAATAAGATTTCGTTATGGTCCTCTTTGGACATATCCTAATTGCATCCCTTTCACTGCTCCTCCTCCAGGCCCTACAGGCACACTGCTTAGGAAGGTGACCTCAATCCATGAAGACCTCACTGGGACCGACTGCGAGTTTGGGCCACTCTCTCATTCTCAGTCTCCAAAGCCATGCTGAAACCAGCCGCCCAAAACTCACACTCCGATGGGCCCCATGCCAGGGCCGCCGCCTCCATGGGGAATGCAGAAGGTCTTGTGAAGATTTAAGTGTGAGACATCAGACCCAAAGTCTCCAGGCCGGCAGATTCCCACCTACCACAAGGGGAAAAAGCCAAAAGCAAAAGTCAAGAACTTGAAAGGGTGCCACGGTGCAGTGGCCATGCCGTGTGCTGCGCCCCTCCCCCACAGGAAAGGCCGGCAGAGCTGTTCGCGGACACATCCTCGATACTGGCTGAGCTCTGCAGGCAAAGCCTGGCATTCCATAGGCAGCGTGGCTTGCGGTTTCTGTGGAAACGGCAACTGACCATTTAACCTAATTTAGATTCTAAAATAGAGATTTGAATATATAGTCAATTCCTAATTACCCACCGCAAGAGCGAGGACAGAAAGTGCCGAAGCACAAGACAGGAGAGTACTGAAAGAAGCAAATTTCCCCCCACCCCGGCAGTTCTCCCCCCCTGCACGGCTGGCTGCAGGCATCCTGGTGGAAGGGACTTGAAGGGTTTCCCGAGAGGATGCTGAGCCCAGGGAGAGGAAGGGAGGCTGACAGTCTTCCTGAGGCCATCCTGATGCCAACCACAACATTCAACAGACGTCCCAGCCACTTTGGCATTAGGGCTGATTTTGAACATAGCCAAAGAGAAAGAATATATTTATGTTATTGAAGCAATAAACAATCCCTGGACTACACTTACACAGGGAATCAGACAGAAGGGGGTGGGGGGCAGAAAGAGTCCAAAATAGTAAAAGAAGCAAAAACTGAGAAATAAGAGTCTGAAAGAGATAATGACACTCCTCTGCTCCAATGGCTCCCTATAGCATTTCCTCAAAGGTACACATTACACAGACCCCCCACCCCCAATTCCCCAGTAGTCAGACTCTGCCCTTCAGGTCAGAACTATTCAGCTGTTTCATACTGATGAAACTGAAGCCAGGTTAATGGCAGATCAACATTCACCTGTGGCCAGAACTTGGGTCTGAATTCCCTCAGGAAGGCAGCCAGGTGAACTTCTTGCCGGAAGCACCCCCAGAGGGATCATACCCCTGAAGAGCTAAGGGCATTCAGTTCATTTCCTGTTCCCTTTCAACCTCTTTGCCTCCTCCCAAGCATCCCCCACCACCTTGTCTAGGATCTGTAAACTCAGTGAAATTGGGGTACTTTGTTTGAAATTGGCAATAAAGTCAGCCTCAATTCTGAATTCAGTGTCATGCTTTAAGGCAACCATCAAGAAGTGAGAGAAAAGAGCCGTGGCTGGTGTGGCTCAGTGGGTTGAGTGCCAGCCTGCAAACCACAAGGTTGCAGACCAGGTCCCCAGTATGGAGCGTGCCAGAGGTAACCATACTTTGATGCTTCCCTTTCTTTCTCCCTCCCTTCCCCTCTCTCTAAAAATAAAGAAGTAAAATCTTTAAAAAGGAAAAAAAAGTTTTTTCACATAACAGTTTTCTCAGACAACCCATCTCATATTGCCCACCTGAGCGTTCATATTTGCTCCGTCTAGGTAGACCTGGCCCCCATGCTGGTGAATCAGGTCACACACGTCGCTGATGTTCTCTTCAAACACCCCATTGGTGGAAGGGTATGTAATCATGATGGCTGCCAGGTGCTCCTTGTGTTTATCCACCTGTGGGGGCAGAAAAGGCACAAGGACACCAAGGAGGAGGCTTTTCATTCTAAAGGATTAAGAAAGATGAAGCCTTGGTCTTTTCATTTCTGAAATTATCTTAAAGTATGACAACAATAAAAGATCCACAGCCATTACTCCCTTCATTAGTCATTCCAAGGAAATAACAAGATCCCTCAGGCTAGACCTCCATGGTCAGGACCAAAACGACTGTTCAGGTATTTTGGATACTTTGGGCTCAACTCTCCAAAGTGGTTTTCCCTGTAGTCAAGTCATCTCAGTCATTACTTCAGATCTTTTTTATTCCAGACACGTCTACTCTCACAGTTAATTTCTCCCTGCGCATGTTTCCACACCACACTTGCTCCCTTGCCCTCCCATCCTGTTAAAATTAGATTTCCAACACAGAGTGTTCCTGCTCTGATAAATTTATAAATATTTCCCTCTTGACAGAAGGCAAGCATATCTAAAAGGCAAGCATATAAAAAGTTTGGTTTTTTGGCCAGCCAGTCAGAGTAGACTTGTGTGAAAATTTTTTAAAGAATGTTTAAGGTCATAGCCTATAGTAGAGAGACTTTATAATTACAACTACAGGCCCAGAATATTTGTCAGTAAAAACTTTGTGGCATGATGGAAGAGGGGAGATGGAGGAGAGATGAGCGGTGTTGTGTATTTTCAGCTTCCCTTTGAAATCAGTTACTTGAAGTTCCCAGACTCCATGCCTAATAACCCTGACAAAATCACATTGCTATTCAACTGATTTCCTTCTCTCTTCAGATGCAGCCTCCAGTCCACCAGAGGAAAGCAGATACGGTTGCTAGGCAACTCTTCCTGGAGGTTGGGAGGTTGGGGGTGGGGTTGGTGTTTCAGGAAGGAGGGTGGAATGCCTCCGGAAATTCATGGCTGGGATGGCCACAGACATTTGCAAAATCTACACTTAGGTTTTATTTGCCAACACAAAGACTGAGAAAAACTGTGACCGCCAGTCTGATTATTAATGGAGGAAGGAGGGGTAAGTTGGGCAGGAGTAGGCAGGTCCTGTGAGGAATACCCTTACTACCACCATGAATAATTCATCCAGTTTCTTACACATGCATAAATTAGAGCATGGGATTTCAATTTAAAGGACCTTCTCCCGGTGGGTGAAGGAAGCGGTAAAGTAGACTAGGATCAGCTTTTTTCTGGACCAAAAAATATGACAGTTGCTTTCTATTGCACTTATAGAAACAGTTAGGTTTTCTGATTTTACGTCATTTTCCCCAGACCCATTCAGAGGAGGAATGGCAGTTTTTTTAATTATAATGAACAGAAGATAATATTGATATAAACTATCCAGCCCCTGATCCCCACCACTTCTTCCCAACCCAGACCTCTCCCGTCTGTTGAATGGAAGATGGGTACCATGGCCTTAAGGTGAGCCGTGTCAATATTCCCGTATTTATCCACCTCCACAGGCTGGATCTTCATGCCTGCCATGTAGGCACTTGCAGGATTGGTCCCATGAGCTGATTTTGGAATGAGGCAAACCTTAGGAATGGAATGAAAGGAAGGAAGGAAAAAAATAATCACCAGGCTATTCATAACGACAGAAAAGTCCTACAAGATGCTCGGAGCACAGACTAAAGAGGCGCCGCGTCCTTTACTGAAACCGACCACTAGGGCCTTGAAATCTGCGGCAATGGTATTGTGACCGTAGTGCAAAACAACATCCATAAGAGGAGTTTCCATTTGGATTCCCAAATAACATCCCCTAAGTACTCTCCTCCCTTATCACAGCCACCAAAACAGATCTGGGCTTATTCTAACCTCGGCTCAGTTATAATATGCAGAAAGCGTCTTACAAGAACGAAAGAGTGGAAGTTCAACTCTAGGACTCAAATGCGCACATCACAGCCTCGGTGCTCTGCCTGGCTCTGCTGGGAACAAGGAGACGTGAGAACGGAAGCAGAAAGCCAAGGCCTCCCAGTGTCTACACACCAATTATGTCATCATTTATGGGCTGCTTATGCTGTGCAACGAATTGTTGGACTCCATGAGAACCCTCAACTAAGCACAAAATCCAGTCCACCCGCGCCCTGCGCTCTCACGACTCGCTCACAGACAACGCTGCCGTGCGCAGAACGCAATGTCTAACGCCCACAAGTGCTGGAGGAACTCGGAATGAGGGTAAGGGTGGCCGGGTACGGCGGGGCGGGCGTGGAGAGGGGTCACTTCAAGTTGAAAAGATCAAGAGTGTCTCAAGAGCTAGAGCTTAATGGTGTAAAGAATTCTTATGGAAAGGGGGTGGAAGGACGATGTTAGAATTCCCGGGTTTAAATAATTTTCATTTACTCCCCAAAATCACATGAACACAGGCGAAAGCATGTGCTCTGGTAGATCTGCCGATGCCCCACCCCAGGAAAACGCATTAGGGACTTTTTCTAAAAGAGAACAACAAAAAAGAAGCAACAAGCACCCTAAAAAATAATCCTCCTCTTTTGTTTCGTTTTCTTTTACCCCAGCAACAATATTGTAACCCCTAGAAGAGAAATGCATGCACATTGTAAATGGGCTTACACAAGGAAAACGTAGCTTACAGCTGTTCTTCAAACACAGCAAAATCGTCGACTTAGTGAAAATACATGTGTACGAAAAGAGAACTGTAACCAGAGGCGCACATGAAATTACTTTGTCACTCTTCTGACAAAAAGTTTGGGCCTCTTTTAAACGGCTACTGGTTTCATGCTGGTTATGCTGTGTTGTCTTCAAATACTTTTCCTTGTTTAAATGCCTCCCATTTGTATTGAATTCTCTTTCATTTCTCAGGCCCAAAGCTACAGTCACTTCTCCTTTCTCACAAGGTATTTTTATTCTACCAAAGGATCTTTGGATGAAAGGATCCCTAGGGATAGGACATTTATCAAGAAAGGGAAAGGCGAATGTTAAAAATGAATATAAAATATTTGTTAAAGGCCTCAGTTAAGAATTCATATGAGGGAATTTTGCTGAAACAAAAACATTCAAGCTAAAAATGTCAACCATCCAGTGGTGCACTGAATAATGGGCCTCTGAAGATGTCCACACCCCAATCCCCAGAACCCATGGGTGTCACCTCATATGGCAAAAGGGACTTTGCTGGTGTGATTGAGTTCAGGGTCTTGAGATGAGAGATTAAGGATCTTAAAATGGGAGCTTGAAATCTGGATTATAGGTTTGGTTCCACAAGTATTCACAGTATTCTCATCAGAGGGAGGCAGGAGAGACAGGACCACAAAGGAAGTAGGAGGTGTGATGACTGAACGGAGGTTGGAGTGACGGCAGGAGGGGACTAGGGGCCAAGGAGTGCAGGGGCCTCCAGAAACTGGGAAGGAAAGGCAAAGAAACAGGTTCTCTCCTGGATCCTTCAGAGGAACCGGCCCTGCCAATGCCTCGGCTTTAGCCAAGTGAAACCAGTCTCAGACTCTGGACTCCATTAACTGTAAGAAAAGAAATCTGTATTATTTTAAGCTACTAATTTTGTAGTAATTTGTTACAGCAGCCACTGAAAACCAGTGCACATTCTGACACAAGAAGTAGTAGAAAGAATAAAGTCTCAGAGGTTTTGTCAATGTTGCTCCTAGACATTTCTGGTTTCCCATACAGATTTAGGAAACTTTGTTTTTTTAATGTTAACTCGTTCACATTTAGAATTGTGGTGTTATGAGGGACATGGAAACAACAGGACACAGATTCGATGCTTTAGTTTATCCAAAACCAATCCACTTTGGTACATTTATGCCCATTTGAAGATGTTGTGTTTTACTAAGTCCCCAGTGTGTCTGGTGTAGACACAACACAGCTCAGCTCACTCTTGAAGGATTCAGGGGGAATCCTCCTTGGAGGAGAAATCAATTTCTCATTGACGGTAAAAGTTGAACAACCAAAAGCCATTACTTTGCCTCAGGAAATTAAGAAGAGACAAGTACATAAAGGTTTTGGGGAGGTGTTTTTGGTGGGTTTATTTTGTTTTGCTTTGTTTTTTTGCTCAATGTTTTTCCTCTGTATAGGAAACTCAGTCTTTGATTAGCAAACCTGACTGGCAAACTGAGTTATTACAAAGGGTTTAGGACATTGCCAGGGGCCTGGTGCTTGTGATATAGGAGCCTGTTAAATAAATTTGCATTCTCCCAAATTAAACTGGTAAATCAAGGACTCGGCCATTGCATTTTAGGAACCCCTGAAGTTTAACCTAAGAGCAAAGTCAAAAAAAAGCTTAAAACAAGAGAAACATCAGGAGCCTGGGTGGTTCCATAGTACATGATTTCCTCACATTTCTTGTCTT
>PVJI01021224.1:0-26930 GCA_004026765.1 Micronycteris hirsuta
TTTTTTAAATTGTAAAAAAGTCGTGTTTAAATCTTTGGGGAAGATATTCTGACCTTCTCCCCCTTTTTTCTTATATTAAATAGGGTTTAAAGTTTGTAAGGAATTTTTGTTAAAGATGAATAAATGCCAAGGGCTTTAGTAATATATATATTTAATTGATTCTCTGAAACTTGGCCAGTTTTTCTTGAGAGATTAGTTATAGATTTTAAGAACAACCTGGGTGTTTTATGCAAAGTGACCAGTTTTGCATATAAGACCCGTGTCTATGTTTTATTTTTATTTATTATTAAAAAACATTTTAGCCCTGGCAAAGTTGGTGAGCAGATACCAGATTTATATATCTATTTGGGAAAAGCTGTTGTGGTAGATATCTAGTATTGAGATATTATTCTATATAAATTTGGGATATAAATAAGATTTTTGTAACCTGGTCTATGATTAACATATTATGTCTTAAGAATCATAACGAATAAATTGTATGATATTTTAGAAAATATCTTTATATGCTATATTAATTATATTTCCTACTTAAGTTTTGGGTTACTCCTCAAAGGATAATTTTGAAGAGCTGATTAATAATTAGATTATAACATCAGATTAATTTCTAAATTTTTAACTGTAAATTGGAGGAATAAATTTGAAGTTTATATTGTGTGAAGTCTTGTATACTTATTAAAATTATAGAGAATTATAGACAGTATAGGGAGAATATTGAGATAATAGTATTGTTATTGGCTAGAATCTGGCACCTTGATTGCCTGAGAATGCCCTTTTATTAGTTAAATAGAGTAAGCTATAAGTTGATAAGATTTTCTTAAAGACAGTAAATAGAATAATAATTATCAGGCTGGTGAGTGTTGTTACCCGACCCAAAGTAGGTGTCCTAGTGAGTTTCTTTAGTAGTTAGGAGACGCAGAAAGCATTGAGTCCACAGGGTTTTTCCTTCAGGGGCTGGAATGCAGCCGGGAGACCGGAGACAGGCTGCCAGTGGCTTCCTGGGGCAGCCAGGGGGCTAAGCATCTTGGAGCACAAAGTTGAGTGGTGGGGTCTTGTGCATTCTGTGGAAAAAACAGAGAGATACCCTTTCCCCCCAAATTAAACCTACACCTGGCCTTTTTTACTGTCTTATAAGTAAATAGGAAAAAGGCTTGAAAGAGATGTAGAATTACATTTTTATAAACCTTCCTATTCTTAGCAGAAGTAATAATAGTGGGTAATATAAACGTCTGGATGATTTTTTCTAATTGAGGACAAAGCTATATCAACAAACATTTGATATAACTTGGGGCCTCTTTTTATTCTTTGAGGCAGAAATTTTTACTGTTATTTCTGATATGGTTGCTTAACAATTTCTGTCGGAAGATTAAAAGCAAACTTCTGACAATTAGCTAAATGGCTGGCTGAAAGTCCCAGGCTTTTATAATTTTTGAATTGTTTTTAGGACCTAACATATTCCTCCGGTGAAACATTATTTGTCAAGGGCCTTTTGTGACTATAGTTAGTTAATTTTTCTTTCTGGGGAAGTAGCCAGTTTCCCCAATAACTGAGTTAAAAATTGGTGTTTTGTTTTCCGCAAAAAATGGCTAGCTTTTTTCCGGAAGACTGTACACCTATATTTCATTTTTATAATAAAAAAGGCCACGGCTTTGGTGCAAGGAGGAATTAGATTGGAAAAAGATACATTCCTTTTGAGCTTTTTAACTATTTGGGAAGAATAATTGTAACTGAGACCTAGGAGTAGACTGTGGAATTACATTACAAGGAACACAGAATAACATTAGATTTTATTCCTTTTACTAGAGGTTTAGTGAAAATGTTTTGAAATATAAAATTTAAACAAACTAGTATTTTTAAACTCAATTCTATAAAGGAATATCAGTTTATTATAAAAATCTGTTATACTGGGTATTCAGGAAGGCATCACTTACACCTCCCACCAGCTTCTTACCAAAAGACAACTCTGAGGGGTCCTTGGAGCCACAGCTCTTTTTCTCCGCGGGTTTGGAGTTGGCACCACCGCCGCGCGGAGAGGCTTGTTTCCCAAGGGCGCGGGGCCTGTGGCCACGCCACGGAGTTTCCCTCCGCCCTTGGGAGTTCTCCCCCCTGCCTGGTGTCGCGGCTGCGCCACGCTTAGCGGATTTGCCAGCACCTTCAGCTAGCGGCTGTGAGCGAGCGCAGCCCGCATCGGGCAAGCGGCGCCAAGCATGGTCTTTCTCTGCCTCCGGGAGGAGGGAGTGGGCCGGGGCTTTGGTTGATAAGCGGCAGATTAGCTGGGTTGGAAGTTCCAAATTTTCCTTATTAAGCATATGCTGAATGATCTTAACTAACATTCTTGTTTAAACCTTTTTTACTAACAACACAGATTCTGCTTCTTAGAATCTGTGTGGCAACGTTTTTTACCTATTAAATTAACGTGGCCAAAAAACGCTTTCGTACTGGCTTTCTCTCTTTCTTTCCCGCCCTGGCATGACTCAGAGGGTCGTTGGGACCCCACCTGCTGGGGCCAATAATGCACGCTTTCTCTCCTCCTACTTGAGGGCAGGGAGTTTTCGGTCTGGCTTGGAGCCTCAGATGCCCCACGTTGGGCGCCATCTGTCGTGGGGATTTCATCTCTGCCGAAACCCGTGGATGACCGCAACTTGATGCATGAAAGAATCTCATACCGAGACACACGGGGAAAGAGAGTCCGGAGCCACGGGACCAATTCCTCCATCTCAGGAAAAGGTCTCGTGGATAGCTTAGCCAGAGTTTTTATTAAAGTTTTGGGACACATTTACATTGGATTGATTATTCATGGGATTAAGCAGAATAGGGATAGGTTTACTCATTAGCAGAGCATTAGGATGTAAATTCTGGTCCAGTGGCAGAGAGGACCAGGATAATATATTAGACAGGGCTCAGCAAGCCAGAATCTCTTAAGATACATCTTTGCCATATTCCCATTAGAGAGTTCCCATTCCACAGACATGATCCACACTTGCCCACACGGGAATCACACGGAGCTGTGCTCAAAACACGTAAATTCTCAGGACTGCATGTTTACACGCGTGTGGAAAGCACTGCCACACTGGGCTTGCATGTCTATTTCCTTCACCAAATTGGGAGATTTTCTTTCCATTATTTTTCAAATAGATTTCCAATTTCTTGCTCTTTCTCTCCTCTGGCACCCCTATTTGAATGTTAGAAGGCTTGAAGTTGTTGGGAAAGCTTGAATGTTGGAAGCTGCTTACACTATGCTTGTTTTTTTGGATTCTTTTTTTCTTCTTGTTCTGATTGGTTGCTTTTTGCTTATTCATGTTCCAAATCATTGATTTGATTCTTGGCTTTATCCACTTTACTGTTGTTTCCCTGTAAATTGTCCTTTATTTTAATTGTGTATCCTTCATTTCTGACTGGATATTTTTTATGCTGTTGAGGGGCTCACTAAGTTCCTTGAGCATCCTTATAACCAGTGTTTTAAACTCTACATCTGATAGATTGCTTATCTCCCTTTTGTTTTGTTCTTTTTTGTAGTTTTGATCTGTTCTTTCATGTGGGCCATGTTTCTTTGTCTCCTCATTTTGGGAGCCTCCCTGTGTTTGAGTCAATGTATTAGGTAGAATTGCTATAACCCCTGTCTTAGTAGCATGGCCTAATGTAGTAGGTGTCCTATAGGGTCCAGTGGCACAGCCTCTCCTGTCATCCAAGCTGTTTACTTGAAGTGCACCCTTTGTGTGAGCTGAATACACCGTCCTCTTATAGTTGAGCCTTGACAGGTCAGTGGGAGGGATTTACCCAGGCTGGTCAGTGCTTTGACCACTGACCATGAACCCCCACCCTCCTTGGAGGATCAGCTGTGCAGGGGCAGGATTTTGGTGCTCCAACATGGTCTGTAACTCTCCACCAGTGCACAGGCCCTGGGGTTTCCCGGGTGGTGCAGGCCAAGGTCAGCCCCAAGCTATGTTTTGCTTGGGGCCACCCTGCCTGAGCTATAAAGCAATCTGAGGTGGCTGCTACCCTTGCTGGGCTTGGAAATTCCCAGGAAAAGCCAAGCTGTGAATCTAGTTTGGCTGCTGCTGGTGCCAGGCCTGGGGTCATTTAGCAAGAGGTATTGGTTCTGGAGGCTCACTGAAGCTCACTATTACTTGTTCAAAATGATTGAGGAGGTTGTGAAACATGATCCAAGACCAGCCATTCATACGGAAAAGCCACTGTTAAAAGCTCCAAGCTGGGTGGGACTGAGCCTCCAGGGATCTTCAGGGTGGGGCAAACAGTGTTAGCCAGGTTGATGGAGGTTCAGCTATGGCACCCACCTGCCAGGTCTGTGGCTCTGTGGGGGGAGGGTTCAATAAAGGGACGGTGGCCTATGTCCACCTTTCTCTCTGGTAGAAGGCTATCCCCCATCTCTCGCCTTGATGCCAGACACTTCAGTTTCTCCTTGTATTCCACTGGTGCCTTTCAAGCCTCTACCCCAGTGCTGGAACTCAGAGAGAGTGAGTCTGAGTAAGTCTGTGTGTGGGTTCTTTAAGAGGAACTGCTTGGGGCTCCAGAAGTTTCTTCCACCGACTCAGTCCCTGCTGGGTTTTCCAGCCAGAAGTTATGGTGATTTATCTTCCTATCACTAGAACCCTGGGCTGGCGTCTTGGTGTGGGGCTGAGACTTCTTGTTCCTGAGATATCTCTCCCAATTTTTTATTCACCACATTTGGATGTGAGACCAGCCCATTCCCCATCTCCGCCCCTCCCATCAGTCTGGATGGATGGAATTTAATTCTCTAGTTGTTGGACTTCCATTCAACTCGATTTCTGATGGTTTTGAGTGATGGTTGTTCTCTATTTTAGTTGTAATATTGATGTGGTTTTGTAAGGAGGCAAGCTGTACTTACCTGTGCCACCACCTTGACCAGAAGTCTTTTCAGTGAATTTCTTGGTAATTGGAAGCTCTAAGATTCACATGATCTTTTCGTCTGCAGGGTACACCATACCACAAATGCTGGATATGTTTTCATGGCATTGTCTCCTTCATATGGAAAGATAGAAAACAAAAACAGAATATGAAAGACACAGAAATGGGCATTGCTGAACGTCTAGCTAAGTTAACTATTCTCCTTGAGCCCTAAATATGCCTAAGAGGGAAAAATCCTATGATCCTCATTTTTGGAAAGTAGTATAAAATTTTACATATTCTTATTAATTAAATTCTATATATACCAATGTTTTTAAGACTATGAGTGAAAAAATGTGCTTAAGGCATGACTCATGACCTTAAGGAAAATACCTATACTAGAAGGATATAACTTCTGTCTTCTTTTTTTTTTTTTTAAGATTTTATTTATTTATTTTTTAGAGAGGGGAAGGGAGGGAGAAAGAGAAGGAGAGAAACATCAATGTGCGGTTGCCTCTTGTGCACCCCCTAGTGGGGAATCTGGCCCTCAACCCAGGCATGTGCCCTGACTGGGAATCGAACTGGCGACTCTTTGGTTCGCAGCCTGTGCTCAATCCACTGGAGCTACTCCAGCCAGGGCTAACTTCTGTCTTCTAATACAACTATTGAATTACCTTCCAGTGAATTATATGCTTTTTGAGGGGCAGAGACCATAGTTTTTTCAAGTTAAAATTCAAGTAACATTTATTGAATACTTGGGAATCTTTCACATAACTTAATAAATAAAACATTAGCCTACTGAACAAGGTAATTTAACTTGTTTTGGAAGGCAGTCAGACCAGAGCTCAGATCCCATCTGTTGCTTATTAGCTTTGTGACTTTGATAAGTCAGCTTCTCTCACTTCAGTTTTCTCATCCCTCAGGTAAGGAAGTAATGGAGTTGGTATGGGAATTACATAAGATAATACTCTTAGTATATTGCTTATTAGCCCGGTGTCTACTGTATAGTAGATAATCAATAAAATGTTCTCACTTTAGTTCTCATTCATTCTGAGGTTGAAAATGTTTTGTACAGTATTAGGGCAAGTTTAAAAGATACTTTATCTACCCAGGGTTCTCAGAGAGGCTTCATGGGGAAACTGATGTTTGAATTAAACCTGGAAAGATGATAGGATTTGAACCTATAGAATTGGCACATATGAGTATTTCATGATCCATGAAGTGCTTGTGTAAAGGCTGCTGGTAACATCACAGAGTACCTTTTAAAACTATGGTTGGCAGAAGAACAGATCTATAACTCAGGTGAGTGAATCTTATGTTGAACCTTTGTAAAAAGCCAAGAGCCTGTTATTAAATCTCAGTAAAAGTATTCCTGCTGTCAACTGAGAAATTATAGGCTGGTTTCATTGCCATCCAGTGATCTTAATACAAGGAGAGAGATTAGAAAATCTGAAAGAATGGCTACTTGATACATGTGTTTGGGTTTTCCCTTACAGTGTCAGATGTCCAAAGAAAATTGGTGGTGAGTGCTGAGCTGAGATCCATTCAGAGTTCAATTTTCTAATGAGTGCCAAAATTCTAGCTTCCAGGCAGTCATTTAAAAGATAACTTTTAAGCTTTGAGGTGATAGAAAGATCATTTCGATTAGTACCTCTCAAATTTTTTATGTCACACATTTTGGATACTTGACTTTTTGGTGGCAGGCTTAAAGGATTTATGTTGAATGCTTGAAAGATACTGCAGAATTACTTCGGTCTCCTTCCCACATTGTCACCGTCTCCACAGAACTGCTGACTGCCCGACGGCGGTGTTGCACATGTCTTAGTGAACTCACACAGTCTTTCCTAGGCTTTCGCTGTACTTCTTACCGATAGCAAGTTGTGCCTTTAGGCCTTTGTTAAAATCATATCTGGGGACCTACTCAGCTAGGATCCCATCTGATTGATGTCACCATAACCATCTTTCTTCTGTTGCGACAAAGGTAAGTTAATGCTTTGATCAGAATGTGAAGAACTGGTTCAAAAGGGTTCAGGAGATACTTTTCAGGTTAGATCCTAGACAACACAGATGTCACAGATATTCAGTATCACTAAGGTAGTACTATATTTTGTTGATATGTTAGTGTCCCAGGACACAGTATAGTCCTAAAAAAAGAAAAAACAAAACAAAACACTATACTGACTCCCTAGGTGAACTCCTTCTTTTGTAAGGTTTCTAATGTATCCCTACCAGCCTAGCCTCCCTGAGTTCTAGATCCTGATATCCAAGTGCCTACTTACCATCCAAATTCTAGATCATACAAACACAGTAATGCTTGAAGCACCTCAAACTTGATGTCTCCCAATCTGAGCTCCTGGCCCACCAGCTTTCCCCAAATCAACTCCTCCTCTGTCTTTTTTATTTCAGATGATGGCACCTCCATTCTTGCACTTGCTCACATCAAAACCTTGATGTACACTGTCTTTGACTCACTTTTTTCTCTCATATCTATGCTTTCAGCAAATCCTTTTGCCTCAGTCTTGAAAATCTGTCACGTCTCACTATCCCGGCTGCTCCAGTGCGGGTCCACACCATCACTGCCTCCCATGTGGATTGTTGCAGTCACTTCCTAATTGTGTTTCCAGCTTCTGTCTGAGAAGATGTGATCAGTGTCAATAGAAGCCAGTGGAAGAAGGGCCACTGTTTAGGCCAATATTTTCCCTAAAAGGAATTTAAAACTCCTTCAAGTCCTTGGACAGAATCCCTCTTATACAGAATGTCATTCCCCAGATTTTGAGAGAAGGCACATTTCCCTCTATGTCTTGTCAGCCATAATATAAGAGCTTCTCAGCGTGACCCCTGTAGATGTCTGACTTGGAGTTGAACAGCCTCTTGATGGACAGTTGCCTATGTATCTTAAGTATATTACTAATCTTAACATAATGAGAATATTAGGATGTGTACTCACTACCAAAAGTATACTGAAATTAATTTTATCTTCTTTTTAACGATTTCAAATGAAGTCCAGGATCTGGGGCCACTGCAGGCTGATCATTAGGAACACCCACTACCATAGCATGGTAAAGGAAGTGCTAGTTGGTAGGGATTTCCAGCTGAGTTATTGTCCGAAAAAAGAAGCTTTCTTTCTTCTAAAATAAAAAAAAATAGTTTTTTAAACCTTTCTGCTTGTATTTTTCTTCTGAAACTTGGGGCATAAGGTCATCCACAGATATTATGGTTGTATATTTTGTTGTGGACTCAAGAGCAATGATGGTTGACTGGTGTATTTTATATATTACTTTAAAGAGGAAAGTTCAATAATTGAATTTTGTAGGTATTTTATTTGACCTGTATATATATGCCTTAACTTTTTATTTTATATTTATTTCTCAACCATGGAGACCTGAGGCCCTTTCCGGCTTTGTGACAAAGTAAAAGATACTAATGAGAATGTCTTTGAGACATAATTATGTAGATTTAAAGGAATGATGTAGTTTTAATTATGCCCTTTAGCTAGTGTACTTGCATATTAAACTCATTCATGTCTCAGTGTATTTCCCTCCGAAACTTTGCTTTTCTCAGGCCTTAAATTACTAATCAGCTCATGGGTATACCTGAAGGTTATGTAAGCTAAGTTAAAGACTGCCAAAGAATGTGTTTAAACTATTAATTCAAAATATACAGAAATTTATAGTTAGAAAAAAATGGCCCATGGGTTCGTTGCTGAATTCGTAAGGATGGGATTCCAGCGCTGTGTGTGTATGCGGGTGCTTCCCTCCCTTCCTTCATCCCTGAGTGAAGAATACCCTTCCGTTGTAATGTGTTGAAATGTAGCACATTGTTTCCCTTGGGCTATTTTTTTTAACCCAGGGAACTTGAAGTAATAATAATAATAGTACATTTTTAAGTTTTAATTTTTTTACCTTTGCTTTTTTGGCTTATTTATTTTCATTATAAGCTTCTAGATTTAGCAGAAAAGTAACTATCTTGAAGCTATGAAATGATTTATTCACTTAGGGGGAAGAGTATGAAGCTACTTAAATCCTACTTTGTGGGTTAAATCCTATTTTGTTTAGGGAAGATCCTTGGTAAATTCCAAGGAGAAAGGCTCTGAAAACATTTTTGGGATAACTTCTCTCAAAGAGTCAGTAAAAAAAAAAAAAAAAAAAGAATTTAGAACAGGAGTAAGTGAATTTTCCTTAAAGGGAGAGATAGTAAGTGTTTTTGGCATTGTGGAACATATGGTGTCCATCGCACTGACTCTGCTGTTAGAGCATGAAAGCAGCCACAGACAAAAGCTAACAAATGGGGGGACGATGTTGTCCCTGACAGAACAGACGGCTGTCTGTCTGGACTGGGGCTGTGGGCCCAACATGGTTTATATACTCCTAATCTAGAACACGTGCTAACACAAATCCCCATATTTCCATCACCACATCAAACACTCCTTAGTATTATACATATCTCATATACATATCCCTTTTTATTCTTTTTTGACTTTAGCTGAAGCATTTAAAAGCAATTCCAAACTATGTCATTTATGCCTACATACTTTTACATTTTTAGAAACTATGAACATTTTCTTATATAATTGTACTACCATTATCTTACCACTCACAAAATTAACAATTATTTTTCATAACATCTAATATCCAGGTCAAGTTCAAATTTCCCCAATTGCGTGCATATATATATATATATATATAGACTATATAATTGTATACTATTATGTAATTTGAATCATAATCCACATTAGATCATATGTTACATTTGTCTTTTATGTCATAAATTTCTTTCAGTAATCTTTACTTACCCTCCTTTTCCTTCCTTTTGTTTGTTTTTTTAGTCTACAACTTCTTGGGGAAATTGAACCAGTTGTTCCATAGAATGTTTCACATTCCAAATGTATATGTTTGCTTCCTGTGGTGTCACTTAATTTGTTACTATATTTCCCATTTCTTTCCGTAAATGGAGTTAGCCGTTAAGGCTTATGTAAATTCAGGTTCAACCTTTTTGCCAAGAATCCTTCCTTCATAAGTGGTACATTGTTTTTCATACTGTGTCACATCAGGAAGCATATCAGTAGCGTGAACATTCCACTGTAAAGTTCCTCTTCAGCTTTTCATCTGATATTATCTATTGAATCATCTTTCCAAATCAGTGATCTTATCTTCATTTCTGTACTTATTAGCTGGAATTCTTCTGTGAAAAGTGGCTTCCAGTCATCCTGGCTATTTGTTTACCCTAAAATACAGGGAAGGCAGTATTTTTGAATCTCATTTTATAGATTGGGATTGAGTTTCAAAAAGTTTCAATGAATTGTGTGAAGTCACAAACCTAGTAACCATAATAAGCTCAGAATCGAACGAAGTGAAGTTTCTGATACCCATCCTAGTTGTCTCAGATGCAACAGCAGTGGGAGCCAGTGTGAAAGGGTGAAAAGTAGAGAGATTAGGGATAATTTCCCTTTCTTCTTTCCTTCCCTCTCACCCCACCCCCAGTAAGTTCAGGAAAAGAGGAGGTAGTTTTATCTGATAAAGAGAGTTTTATCTACAAAGAGAGTTTTTCAGAGCAACAGAGTGCTTAGAAATCAAATTGCTGTGATGCACGTTCCTGCTCTACCACTTAGCAGATGTGTCCTGACTTCTGGCGGGTTACTTAACCTTCCCATGCTCCAGTTTTCTTGTCTATAAAATGAAGATCCAGATAGTATTTGTCGTAGAGGGTTATTATGAGGAATAAATGAACTTCTACAAGGACAGTGCTTAGAACAGTCTCATGAATAAATAAGTGCCCAATACCATTTAGCTTTTCAGAAATAAAACTGTCAAAAGACCTACACCTTTAATTCTAATAGCCATCCAAAATGAGCATTTGAAATAACATAGTAATTGTTAGGAAAACAATATTGTGTTGTGCTGTGATGCTAAAAGTGATGATAATAGGGCAGTATTCAGGAGGTCTTATTTGAAGGCCTGAGAAAGAGCATGAATCTAAAGAATGGATCCTGTGGAAGCGGCACTTCTATTCACAGTTGTAACTTCAGAGAAACATTGTTTTAAATCTAGTTACTTACACAGAATTAGTTACACAGTGAACTCTGGGGATAGTGATTGAAAACATTTATGTAATTTGTATGTTCTGCATTTTTAATTTTTTATGTTTGAATGTCTTAACATAAGAAAACTTCTTTATGGAGTCTTTTTTTTTTTCTTCCCATAACCGCACTCACATTTCTGGAATCTTAAAGCTGTTCTCTGAGCACAGGAGGAAAAACTGTCAAATGTATTGTCATATTTTTAACAGAATGTAAAATACTGTATTGTGTAGGATGAGGGAAAAGCAAAATGCACTTTTCCTTTACCCTTCTTTCCATTACCCATTTGCTAGTTATAGATGGTATAATTATGTTTAAATTGTGTTTATAGTCATCTTAGTTGTATTCGTGGGCTGTTTAAAGACACATTTTAAGACTTCCCTTTAGCATAGTATTTTTCCTCATCTTATACGGCAATGGAAATCATAATTATATTTTTCAAAATGTACTGTTGAAGTCCATTATAAACTTTATCATTGTGCATTATTTTCTAATGGTTCTCATTTTAAGACTGCGAAAAGTACGTGTATGCACTTAGTTTGATCGTAACTACTTCTGTTTGTTCATAGCCATTTCTTCTTGGATTTGTTGTACAAATTATGAAAGTCTTTTCCCTATATATTTCTTGAGTTGTCACTTATCTCTGAGCCGCGTTCAGAAGGACAGTTGTGTTATAGGTACGTGCTATACTTCATTTAACATTTTCTGAGTGTTTGTAAGAGCTTTGGACTTGGCCACAAGGATCAGAATGAGTATGGTTAACCCAATTTCTAGTTATATAGGTAGGCCATTGTTTTTACATAGAATTTTAAGATAGTTCTTATTTTTCAAATAAAGCAAAATATACATAAAATTCTATTCTTACAAAGATATTAAGGGAATAATAAAAATCATAAGTTTGTGATTAAATATGAAGATTGGGGAGCTGTCAAAGCCTTCACAGGCTGTGCCTGTCCAGTACTTTGTTACGGATGCAAGGATTTCACCTGCTCGCGAGGCCTGAGTGCTGGAAAGAGCACTGGATCGGAAGGTAGAGCACAGACCAGGCCCTCGGATCTGCTTTGGGAGCTCTGAAAAACTCCTTCCTGTCCTTGCTCTGTTTTCTCCCGTGCAAGGGAGGAAATAATACCTGCTTTTGTGTGTGTGAGGATGAAGGGTGAAGTAAGTTTCCTGGAAGTGAAAATTCTTTCTGAAGTGCAGGTTGCTAATGCATTGAAGTTAGTATATGCTCTATAGGTCGTGAGGGAACACAGTGGTGATTGTTTGGTTCCATTAAGCTTTGACCATTTGATTCACTTTATGAGCTTGGTCAAGGTACCCACCCTCACCCAGGTCTGCCTTGTGCCCTCATTGTACGTGAGAAAAATAATTTCTGTTTCGCATTGGTTCTTGTGAAGAGCAGCAATTATGTCAAATGCCCAGCACAATACCAGGCACATGCAGATGCTCAGTGCATGGTAGCTGCTGCTGTCATTTGCTTTAAAAAATTATTGATAGTTAACACACATCCATTTTATGCATATTAATATGAAGGAAACTAATTAAACCCTTTTTGTAGAAGGAGGAAGTTGTTAGTTTTAACAACATGTGGCATTTGTGGAAAGTATCAGTTTCTAATCATTTTCTCTTTTAAGGTAATAGGATTAATTAAAAATCAATGTTGTGAAATTAAGTAAACAATATTGATTTTTCTTGAAACCAAAACATTGATGACTATAATAAGTAAGGAAGTTCTAAGCTTAGATTTTATTTACACTAATGATCTTTCCTTTCTCCCTAAATGCTGTCATCTACTGTGTTCATTGCTTAGACTTAAAAAAACAGGATTTGATACCAAGTTGTAGAAGTAAAAGTATAGTTCAAAGAGAAAAACTTGTAAAGTTCATATTCTGCCAATGAATTCTAAGGTGAATTCATAAGCCTCCAGCTTTCATTTCAGTTCTCACTCTTTGCTTTGGTTGACTCTATTAGTTATTCTTGCCCCTTATTTTCTTGTGGATGTGGAAAAGAGCTGTGTGTGCATGAGAAACCCTGTTTTTAGTCCATTAACTCATTATGGCCGTTGCTGAGCCTTGCTGACATCTTTAAGAAAAGTAATAGAAACACTTGTCTGGGAGAATGCTAGGAATCGAAGTTAACCAATATGAAAGAGCTGTATATAAGCCTTTTATATTCTACTTTATGTAGGTTTGTAGTACCAGCCAAATGCCTTTGTTTCAGCTTTTCGATTTGATCCCTAATGAGTGTCATGGAGTAGAAAATGATTTCTTACCATTTCTTCTGCAGTTCCTAATTAACAAATAACAAATGTCTTTAATTTCCTTTTAGAATTTGTGAACTTGATAATACCTTCAACATCACAGTTCTTTATACTTTGAGGGCTTTTTCTTGGTATCCATAAACAGCATTGCTTTTCTAATATTAGGATAGTTTTTCTGAGTATAAGTATGGTGGAATGCTTGGGCAGTTGGCATTGGAAGGACTGCTTCCTTTCTGGGGCGGCCTGCGGAAGGCTTTTGAGAGGCTCTGCCGGCTGTCCATGACGAACTGTAAAAATTCTTGTCGGCCTTTTTGCTGTAAAACTTCAATTATGTTAGGAGGAAAATAAACCATGTCATTCAACATATTTTCAATAATTGAATTAATTTCATGATCGGAATTAAAGCACTGAGATTTCTGTTTGGAAAAAATATTGTCCTGCATAACAATGGAGAGCGCGGTGTGGCCCTGTGACTGTTTCTCATGTCCTAAAATTCACGGGAGCCACTTACGCTCTCAGAATGTCAAATCATGACAATTTTTGAAAAATGTTGTGAAAATGTGAGTGTTTCTACTAGCAAAACTGATTTAACTAATTACTTACATAAAGTAGATCTAATCTTATACCTCGGATAACTCTTGGCATAGCTATACATGCTATATATAACTTATGAATAGTATAATCAGAACAAATAAGTGACTGTGATGTCTACTTTTCAGACTTGGAAAATAGGAATAATCATACTCTGAAAATGTTGTTAGGTGCTGGTTGAATTTTATATTTCAGATTTTTAATGCACTTCGTGGTCACTCAGGCCAGACTCCAGAGCTCAGCCCCACCACCGAGGAGCCGCGCCGGCCTCCCTGAGCCAGGTGCTTTATTTTTCCGAACCTCAGTTCCCTCGGCTATAAAATGGTAGTGAAGCCTTTTTCATAGTACTGTTAGGAAGTAAACAGAATAAAATATGTAGCACAGTACCTAGAACAGAATAAAAACTCAATAAAAGATAACTGTTACTGTAGATAGGAAACAACTTCTCTTTGCCAAAAGTAAACTGAGATGTTGGAATGTGAATTCAAGATTATTGTTTAATGGGACTGTTGAAATCACTATTTCCTGAGGCAGAAGATCATCTAGTTCACACTGGTCTTCAGTTTTTAAGTGGAGACTTCAGGAAACTCTAAGGTTTGTTAATGTTTAGGTTGTAAAGCTGAGGAGTATTTTTTTTATCGAAGTTACCTTCAAACTGGCATCATTCCTATAATTTTCCCCGAAGATATTTACATCGGCAATTTATACATAGAATTTCATTGGAAAAGAAATCTATTTGATTTACATAATGATAAAATAATAACAAAAGCCAGCATTCCTCTAGTTCCTGTGTATTGAAGTATCAAAAACTCAAATAAAAAATACATGAAAAGCATTTTCTCATTTTTTTTTTTACCTTTCTGTCATTTCCCTTTAGAACACCTGTCATTTCTGTTGGAAGATTTTGCATAAACTTAGATTTTTACTGCATTATTATTTTGTGTTTTAAGATGGCAAAATTAGAAATGACATATCTTCTTTAAATTAGTATCAAAGCAAAAGTTCATACATATCAATAAGGTAATGAGTGAGCATTGTGATTGTTCCCCCCACCCAGGACCTCCCTGCCCTAGTTACTATTTGAGCTCATAGCAGTGAATGCGTCCTCTTCTTAAGACACCAAAAGGCCCTGGCTGGTATAGCTCAGTGGATTGAGTGTGGGCTGCGAACCAAAGGGTTGCCGGTTCGATTCCCAGTCAGGGCACATGCCTGGGTTGCGGGCCAGGTCCCCAGTGGGGCCATGTGAGAGGCAACCACACATTGATGTTTCTCTCCCTCTCTTTCTCCTTCCCTTCCCTTCTGTCTAAAAATAAAATCTTAAAAAAAAAAAAAAGACACCGAATGAAAATCAGCCTCACAAAACAAAACACTGCTTTGGGGGATTCCAGCAAATTTGGCAAATTTATAGTGATTCTTAACTGAGTTCATAGTTTCTAAAAATTTAAATTCATAGCCCCATTTCCTTAGGGGGATGAGCAAACATGGACAATGCATGTGAACTCTGAGTCACCAGAATAGAGCTGTCTCGATTCATGTGTACTCCTGGTTCAGCCTTTGCTTCACTTTGTATTGGTTCAAATGGTTTTCTATGTTTGTCATATCATCATTTATGAATATTTTTATCTATAATTTTTAATACCTAGATCTTTGAAAACCATGCCTTTTACCTTCTGCCTTCTTTCTTCAGTGTCCAAATGGTACTCTATAGTCAATTTCTTTAAGGAAAACTAGTTTAATTAATGAACAAGATGCTGTCAGTGTAGTATAGCAAAAAGAGAAGAAAAGACAGATTAAAGCTCCTTTTCATTTTGCTTTGCTCAATCCCCAGTTGAATGGAATAGTGCTGAGCAGCAGCCAAAACCATGGAATTTGAGATTACTTGTTTCAATATTGAATGAAGGCTCAGCTGAAAGAGATGGGTTTGAGTGCCTTTTTTTTCCTTAGTGGAATTAAGGTGACTTTCCTTTGCACATTGTGTCACCTCAATTTATGAGCTAAACAGCTTGGGTGGGTTGGGTAACTTAATCTTGCAGGTTTGTAGAATACGATGTTTTCACAGCAGAAGAGAAGAGTAGATAATAATCCTCTGAACCTTTAAGAAACTGAATTTTAACAGTTCATTATACATTTTTTTATTCTTGTTTTATTACAGCTGTCCCTATTTTCCCCATTGCTCTCCCCTGCCGCACCACCCCCATTCCCACAGTCGGTCCCCACCCTGTTGTCCATGTCCTTGGGTGCTCTATACTTGTTCTTTAAGGCTAGTGGTGTCCAACCTTTCGGAGTCTCTGCTCCACATTGGAAGAAAAAGAGTTGTGTTGGTATACACATTAAATACATTGCGACAAGTAATCACAAAATAATCTCATAATGTTTTAAGTAAATTTACAGTATTGTGTTGGGTCGCATTCACAGCCATCCTGGGCTGCATGTTGCACTTGTGCTGCAAGTTGGATACCCCTGATAGACCCTTCCCCTTCTTTCCTCCCTTATCCCGCTCCCCCCTCCCCTCTGGTCCCTGTCAATTTATTCCTTGCTTCCATGCCTCTGGATCTATTTTCCTTGTTTGTTTGTTTTATTCATAAGGTTCTGTTATAAGTGACATCATATGGTATTTGTCTTTTACCGCCTGGCTTATTTCACTTAGCAGAATACTCTCCAGTTCCATCCATGCTACTGCGAAAGGTAGGAGCTCCTTCTGTCGTTCTGGAGTGTAGTATTCCACAGTTTTTTGATCCACTCATTTACTGATGGGCACTTAGGCTGTTTCCAGCACTTGGCTATTGTGAATAGCACTGCTAGGAACATAGGGATGCACAGGTTCTTTTGAACTGTGTTTTAAGATTCTTGAGGTATATTCCCAGCAGTGGAATCTCTGGGTCAAAAGGCAGCTCCATTTTTAGTTTTTTGAGGAAGTTCCACAGTGGCTACAGTAGTCTGTCACTATTTCCAGACAACATAATAGTGTACATAGAAAACCCTATAGGTTCCACCAAAACCTACTTGACCTAATAAGTGAATTTGGCAATAGAGTGGGATACAAAGTCAGTATTCAGAAATCGAAGGTGTTTTTGTACACCAACAATGAAATATCAGAAACAGAAACTAGGAGAAAAATCCCATTTACTATAGCAACAAGAAAAAGGAAGTACCTAGAAATAAACTTAACCAAGGTTGTGGAAGATCTGTACTTGGAAAACTACAGAACACTGAAGAAAGAAATTAAGGAAGACACAAACAAATGGAAGCATATACTGTGTTCATGGATTGGAAAAATCAACATCATTAAAATGTTATACATTTATATGCAATTTTATGTGTATACCTATGGAATTTAATGTATAATTTTTGAAGATCCTCAGTGTCAGGAATTGTGGGCAGAGAGGTTTAAGGAAATTGAGAGAAGTCCCTGCTACCACGACTCACTCTCCGGTTGGATTTAATGCAGTTAAGGGAGAGAACCCTAAATCACATGATGGGGCACACTCATTGCTTCCCATAAGGCAGACCAGCAGTATTTGTGAAATGTGAATTGTTTAGTATTACAGGATAAAACACATTCTTTATTAGTAGCTACTTGATGAAGAGGTTCTTGTTATCTCCTATTGAAGTTTCCAAAGTGATAATGTGCTTTTATTTCTTTAGAAACAAATTAAGTGTATCAATGTGATTTGAGAATTATCAAGTATTCAACAAATTGCACTTGAAAGCCACACATCAAAATATTACTTCTGTAATTGTATGCGCTATGCTTCTCATCACCACTCTGCTCATTCACGGCTGCGTGGGGCACCAGAGGGGCTTTCAAGTGTTAAAGGACATTAATCTGCATGCGAAGGGGCCAGTAGACTTGTGGTTCTGGAAATCGCCATACGGGAGCGCCATTTTCAGATTTTTACAGCCATCTCCGGCTTCTATTTTCATTATGACCTTGTTGTTTAAATCGTTACATTCAAATTCATGTACGCTAAGAGTTCGTATTTCAGGAACAGCTTTTCTTTGTAAAGCAGGACAGAAGGTGATAACTTGTAGTGAATGCTCAATTTATGGTATGATTAAACAGGAAAAGATAGCTACTCAAGAAATTTTTGTTGCAACATGGTAATCTGAAGCATTTTTCATACATATGAAACATATATGGGGGTGTGTGCATGCGTGTGTGTTTTAGGAGGAGAGGTGCTGCACGTGATTATCTAGGTAAATATCTTGGTAAAATTTTAAGGAATTGGATTTTTCTTTAAAAGTTTCTAAATGTGACAGTATAGAAGAAAAGTTAAGGGGGGGGGAATCCCTAATATAATTAAATATCATAAGAACATACTTACAAATACACATATATAATATTTCTGTATAGTTGGTGATAAAGGCATATTATGATGAATTGAGCATAAAAGTGAACTTAGAGACTGAGTTTTCTTTTTTTCCTCCACACGTCTGCTGTGGCTTTAGAGAAATAATCAGTTACTTAGTTCTTTTAGCTATAAAATGGTGATTGTATACTGAGAAAAGTATTGCAAATGTATTCAAAGTCAACTGCTTATATAATTTACGAGAGGCTATTCTTAAGATTCTAATAATTACATGTAGGAAATATCAGGACAAGGTCATCAGAGTCATCATCACCCCAACGACAAACGTTTGTTCAGTGCCTGTGATGCAGTGGGGAAGGACAGGGGCACGAGACCCTGACTCCCAGCTCTGGAGAGGAGGGACCAGCCTCGGGCTCCTCCACTCACTCTGCTCTACTTTTTTCTAGAAAGACACCCCCTATTTTTTTTTAGCTCAGGCCCAGAGGAGAGGCTGTGAAATTACTCAATTATAGTTTATTATTCATTTGATAAGTATTAAGTGAAACCATAAGAAATTGCCATTTATGTAGATCAAAATGAGTAATGTCACGACAGTTGCATTTGGTCCCATTTAACTACAGAGCCACTGGCGTGTGCTAGGCACTGTCGTAGGAACTGAAGACGCAGCAGTGAACGAGAGAGACAGTGCCTGTCCCCTGGGTATCACATTCTCGTTATCGGTGGTCCAGGCAGAGCTCTCTCGCTCTAGACTCACATCTGTCCAACTGCCTTCTCTGCCTGTCCACCTGGGTGCCGAATAGGTATCCAAACATGATTAAACCAAGTTCCTGATGAGTAAACAACACTCTTAGACTTTATCTACTTTGTAGATAGGTATCACAGGTAGAAGGATCTTGAATGTATGACCTAGCCCAAGATCTCTTTCTGTTTCTCTCTGTGTCAAGGTAATAGAGCCAATAAACAAGGCAGTAATTTCTATAGCACCAAATGGTGATCTTCATCTGTTGAATTTTAAAATGTACCCAGACATAAAAATGGAGCCTGGTAGACTGCTAAACACAACTGTAATGTATTTGCTCTTTCTAATACATTGCGACAAGCTATTCTGTATCCTTCACTACACATGGTAAATAGCTGAGACGTGTTATGACTTGGTGAATGAGCTCTGGATAGGGAATCAACAGAGCTAGATTGCATTTTCAGATTTGCTATTGAACGCTGGTACTCAGGTATCCATCAGGAAATATAACAAGTTAACTGGTGTGTTGAAAGTAAATGAGATAATTACCAAGCGGTTGAAAAATTCACTCTTTAGAAGGGTGAGGATTGTGTATCAGATGTAGGTAATAACAATGTTCATATTCATAATTTAATGTAAATTATGTGTGTTTTTAATTTGGTTTTGTTTTTCTTAACTAAGTTACTACAGACTTCAACATTTTGTTTTGAACAAAACCAAAATTCTTTGTTTTCAAATGTCTCAAACTGTATCTGACTTAGTCTTTGCTCAGAAAGCAAATTATTCTCGACTGTTGTTCTTTTAGATTGTGTTCACTATATCATTGAATATTACTTTTGAAATTAAATTACTATAAATGATTGTATAAAAGATTTGTTAAAGTATCTTCTAACATTTAAAAATTAAGTGGGTGGAGTTGAAAAAAAAAGTATTTCTTTGGTTTATCTTGTCATTCTTTTCTCTTAGCATGTCCCTATATGTAGTTAATTCAAAAGAACAGCATGACAAAATGAATTAAGTTTCTTAATGAGACGGCACAAAGTTGGGAAGCAAACATGCCCTGAAGCCATACAATAAGTTTACATAGCCTTCTTCGTGCATTGCTGAGAACACAGCATTCAATTTAGTTACATTAGGTTACAAGAAAGCAGCCACTTTGTTTTGAGACTTTAATTCTCATGCCTGTGAGTAATGTATCAATAAAAGGGGAGAGGGGAAAGTATTTCTCTTCTGTCATGAATATTTTATTATTTCTCAGATATTTCCCTGGAGTTTGATATGCTTTTTCTTTGTATTAAATAATATTTATATGTTGGTTACGTAGGTAAGTGGTATAATGTTGCAAGAAAAAAACCACTAAAATAAATCTGAAAATTCACTTAAGTCTTCTGTGCTAGACATCTTTGAACTGTGTAAGAAAACACCCATACCTGCTGACGTCGAACAACTTCTGAAACAGATCAGCCTTTCTTATTCTTTATATTGGGAAGCACAGCAGTGTGTTGGGATTCGTAGAGTTCGGCAAGACTTGCTAGATGTTACAGTAAATTACAATGCCTTCATTTACTTATATAGTAATTCACCCTTTATTATTACGCCAGAAAACCTTTTTGTGTCCCTCCCTTATACCACATATTTTAAGCAAGTTGAAAATTATCTTTAAGTTCTAATCGCAGAAGCTGTTTTTAGAAACAGAAGGCAACAAATCTTCAGTTTGCTTCTGAAACCGTAGAGCAGGGGTGTCAAACTCATTTTCACCGGAGGCCACATCAGCCTCGCGGTTGCCCTCAAAGGGCTGAATGTAATTTTAGGGCTGTATAAATGTAACTACTCCTTAACAAGGGGGAGGGCCGGATTCGGCCCGCGGGCCTTGTGTTCGCCACCTGTGCAGTAGAGGGACAGTTCGGCTTGTCACTGTAAATTAAAAGTTCATCTCAGGCCATTTGCTATTTCCAGGCATGATACCTTCATCTACCATTTTTTTCTAGCTTTTAAAATCTAATGTAATTTTTTTTCTTTTGGTCATTGCTCTAGAAGATGACATGTAATCTAATAAGAGAAATATCTCACTGTATTGAGGTGACTTTGGGGAAGTCATTTAATTCTTTTAGCAGTTCTAATTTTATAATTATGAAAGTAAATGTATCCTAAAGGTCTTTTGCGTGTCTGTGTATAGAGAGTCTGATTCATTTTTGGCATTCATAGAAAAATGTGTTTTAATATGATATGAGTGCCACCACTAGAGAGGGTGGTTATGGGTAACCAACTACCAATTTGCAGTTTGTTCAAGGTATTCTGATGCTGGAAGATCAGCAGTAAAGGTGGGGAGAGGAATATCAGCAAATGGAATAAAAAAAAAAGAAAAAGAAAGAAAGAAAGAAAGAAAGAAAGAAAGAAAGAAAGAAAGAAAGAAAGAAAGAAAGAAAGAAAGAAAAGAACTCTACTGAAGAGATTATATAAAATTCAGTACCAGGAGAAAAGTATTACACAGGACAAATATGTGTTTATAAAAGGCATACTTCACCAGGAATATAGGAAAATTCTGAACCTTTATTGAAATATATTTATATATATATATTTAAATGTTTATAGTAAAAATATTTAGGAATTTCTTAACATTTGTAGGATTAGGAAATTATATTTTTGTAATCATCCTGATAGTTCTTCAAAATCTTAGACTTATTATATATGATCAAGCCAGATCTTTAAAATTCTATCAAATATAGATATTTAGTGATAGAAAATACTCAATGGAGAATAAAGTTGCCACATAAGGCAATCTAGAAAAGCAAAGTATGAAAAAAATTGATGAAAATTCCTGCAAAAATAAGTAAATAGGATTAAACTAATCCAGTAGAAGTTAAATAAATCTACATTTCATTTTTACTTCAAAGTGTTTGTAAAAATCAATCCTTACATCTGTGAAGAGGGAGCCTTTTCCTCCTCATCAGCGAACTTTGCGCAGGCTTTGATTGCAGGCTTGGATGATGTTTTCAGTTGCTGCCCTTGTGTTCAGTGAGTGAAAAGAACAATTTATTCACGCTGAGTCACTCTTCTTGGACTAGAGTGTTCTACGTCAGTCAGCCAGCCCCTGTGATTTTTCTGGTGATATTTGTTTTATGTCGGCTCTTATCCTACCAGCGAGGTACTGACTAAATTGAATACCTCTTAGGAGTTACTAAGTTGTCTTTTAGGCTTTAAATATATTGGAGTGAATGGAGGGTTGTTTGTGGTTTCTGTCTTCAAATTTGGGCAAATTATATTTAGAATCTTAATAAACTTTCACTGCAGTGTCAGTGGTTTTTATCAGTGAGTTATAGTGCTGTTTTGTAAACAAGTGTTCCAGGTGAGATGCTGAAAGTTCTATCATTAATATGTCCTTTTCTTAATATCAGGCACAGGCGCCGAACAGACAGCAATTAAAATGACCCGCACAGCTCCTCCAGCTCATTTCCTCCAGGTGGAATTGTTGAGGCCTCCGTTTAAGTAATGTGTTAAGTTACAGCATGTAGGATAGAAACTTGTTAAATCTCTTGTTAGTGAAAGTTAACAGAGTAATAAATACAAGATTAGCTTTCAGTTCTCTGGTAGGGATGAGCCAATGACCACACAATACAAGGAAGAGTCTTAGGAGTTTGACCTGGTGAATATTAAGTGAGCAGCTGCAATGCACTCGGCTTGGTGGGGCTTACAGATAGGGCTTCTTTTCCCAGCTCACCTTGCGAGTCGGGGTTAGACCCTCTGTACTGCTTTCAGGTAATAGTAGCTGTGCTAGATGACGTCTAAAGCCTGAACACTCTTAACTTAGGAATCTGATAAGGAAGCTAAATTTGCTAACGTTGCAGATCGAGTTGCAGTTAAATAAGTGATGGTGTGTTCTGCGTTCTTTCTTCTCCATTTTTCACAATGCATTTTCTCTGATTTTGTTCTCTAGTTCCTTATCATGTCTCCAACTAGAATATTATAGAAGGAGGACTACCCAGTGTACCTGGTAATTTGAAACCATACGGAAACACTATTTATTTTATCTTTATTGTTTAGAAACACTATTATTTTTTCACTTCAAATATGTAATTTCAAATTTTCCAGTTTTTGTGACTCTAAAATTATGGTAAATTAGAAACCAAATAAATGATATGTGAGTGGCTTGCTAGACTTAGCGTCTCTTTTGAGAGTAAACAATTTTCTCTGGCTTTCACTAGAATCAGAAGTATTTTGTTTTGTTGTGGTCTACTCTGACATTCACATGTCCCTGAAGAGATTGACTGACAGCGGGTAAGCAGCCTGCGGTTGAATGCTTGCCGTGGTAACTGACAGTTGCCTGTATTTATGTATGTATTTATGTTGCCTGTATTCATTTTCTCCATCTGTAATATTGCAGCATTTTCTAGAAAGTAGGTGACTAGCATTTTAATTCCAGCTTTTCCCCTAGAATTACTTATTCCTAAGTACTTGAAATAACTATTCGTTTGATTTCTTGAAACCTTAATTTCCTTTTATAAAATAGGGATATCTAACTCGTACACCTTACAAATATTGAAGGGTCTAAGAATCATCATTTTGTCACCGCTAAAGATCTGTAGAAATGTGAGCTATTAGTATCGAAACATCCCTAAGTATCACGTTATTTTTATTGTTAATAGCAGTATTGCATTTGTACTAAATTCTCTATTAAGAATTTATAAATGATATTCTTTATGTCATATCTGACATAATAGGTACAGTTAGAGTGATGTCGCTCACACAGCCCCCGGTCACAGAGGACCCTCAAATCTTGTTTTCTGGCACGGTTTGGGTAGAGTCTTGAATAGTAGAACACGAAAAAGAGAAACAACACCTACTGGCCCACACACCACCCTCATTCCTGAACAGATAGCTCCCCATTTAACTCCAATGATTATGACAGGTTTTTTTTTGATACACAACTGATGTTTCTTTTGATCTGTTGGCTTTACTGAAAGTGGTCTGCTTAATCAATTACCTTATGAAATCACATACGATATTTTTATTTAATACTTCTCCTGTGGGTTTGGCATTTTGCTATTTCCTTTTCATTTTCTAACAAAGTGGTAAATCAAAATTTAAAAATTTTGCCCTGACTGGTGTAGCTAAGTGGATTGAGTGTGGACCTGCAAACCAAAAGGTCCCTGATAAAATTCCCAGTCAGGGCATGTGCCTGGGTTTTAGGCAGGTTACCAGCAAGGGGTATGCAAGAAGCAACCATACATTTTTTTCTCTTTTTCTCCCTCTCTTTCCCTCTCCCTAAAAGTAAATAAATAAAATATTTAAAGACATTTAAAAATTTTAGCTTCACCCTGCCTCAGGGGAAATTTGAAGGAAAGAATATCTACTTACTCTAGAACTGAAAACGCTCTCCATGACCACAAGGAAAGGGATTAGGAGGTGAAGATGGAGAACATATGTCCTACTTTTTTTGGACGAAACTGTAGGGGAGGAAAATACCCTTTTTTCCTCTACTCAAGCTCTTCAGCTGGGGCCCTGTAAATTAGACGGACAAAAGACAGATTTACAAGAGAAAAACAAACAGATGTGCCTGCTTTATCACTTTTTTGAGTTCAATTGGTAACATAGTGCCCCTGAAAATAACTTACTGCTGACTTCGGCAGAAATACAGGTTGATGTGTTGCCAAGGCCACAGCGGGATGTCAGGACTAATTTGGGAGGTTGCAGACTGCCACTCACCCACCTTTTGACCGTGTAGATTTCCTGGCATTTCCTGTCCGTGGAAGGAGTGATATGGAGGAGCCAAGACAGGAAAGTGCATTCTTCACTTAGTTCTCCTGTAAACACTTAAAGATATTCCTTTGAGTTGTAGATATGGACACATAGAAAGTATTTTCTAAAACCTTTCTTCCAGTAAATACACCTTCTCTACAATGTTACCAGAGTTTGCCAGTCTGAAAACTAGAGAGGACTGTTTGTGTGATGAATTTGCAGATCGTCTGAAAGCATAGCAAGGTCCAAATTTTAGGCAGGTACACACAGGTGGGTATCAAAAAAATATTAATTTAGCTCTCTGTCCTTTTGAGAGAGTAACTATCCATTGCTTTAATAGAATAGCTGATCAAAAAGTTATTTTGGTATTTGCTGATGAACATAGAAATCTTGTATCTATTTAAATTCAGCTCATACCTCCAAGTCTACACAGTGACTGATTATAGTAAATGTTTATAACGTACAAAACAAACAGAAGTTGTTTGTAAAAGATGTTTGCTGGAACTTCTAAACGGTGTTGTTTTCACTGGTGAAATTTAATATTGGTTTATGAAAGTTTGTCTTCTTTTCTTGAAAGTTTTCTTTCAGTTAAAATACCTTTTGTTTTCCTGGTTGTAGATTTCTACGGGTAGATAGGTAGTTGTGAAGACATAAGCTACAGATTATTGAAAATTCCAGCGGTCTTTTTTTTTTAGAAATTGATAATCTGATTCTGAAATTTATTGGAAATGCAAGAACATAGAATAGCCAAAACAGTATTGAAAAAGAACAAATCAGGAGGACTTACATGATCGGAATTTGAGACTTAACTCTAAGACCTTGTAATGAAGACAGTGTGGCACCGGCAAAAAGATAGATATGTAGATTGGTGGTCTAATACAGTGTCCAAAACAGACCCACACGTTTACGGTCAAAGTTGACAAGGGTTCCAACGTGATTTAGTAAGGAAGGGAAAGTGTCTTCAACAAATGGTGTTGGAAAAAGTGTCTATTCACGTGGGCATGAAGGCTACCAGAATAAACCATCCCAAAATATGCCACTTTGGCATAGGTATTATTTTGAGCTAAAGGCACAAGTATAAATTTCCCCTTTAAATAAAGGAAATACACATTTATAAAGATGTGTTTGTATCCTCATTTATCTGGTTACCTCTCTGAGTCTTACTTCTTTGTAAGATGTCTTTGTGTGCTTCCACATGTATACATAAATTGTGGGTTTTTTTTCTTGTTAGTCTGTCTTTTAGTATTTCAATTCATGGGCCCTAGCAAGTGAACCTAGGAAGGTAGAGGGGAAAAGATCTTGCTTCTCCTACAGGAAATAAAAAAGAACCTGAACTCCGACTTCACACCACACACAAATCAGCTTGATATGAAACTGGACCTAGACTTAGAAGCTAAAATATCACAGCTTCCAGAGGACCACATAGGACAGTATCTCTGAAACCTGTCTTAGGGAGGACACAAAGAGCAGTTCCATGAAAGAGCTGATAAATTGGGAGTAATCAAAAATAAAAACATCTTCTCATCTTATCAAAAGATAATATCAAGAAGATAAACAGGCCAAAAACTGTGAAAATACGTAACATCTAAGCAGACATACCTCACTGTATGGCGCCTCACAGGTGTTGTGCTTATTACAAACTGAAGGCAAGACCCTCTGCTAGCAAAAAGATTACCAGTCGCTTTACTGAAGTGGTCTGGAATCCGACCTGCATTATTCAAGGTATGTCTGAGTCTGACAGAGGGCTTGTATCCAGAAAATACAAAGAATTCTTACAATGGGATGATTAAAATAAGACAATTCAATTCTTTTTATTTTTTTAAGAATCTTTTTTTAAAATAATTACTTTATTGTTGTTCAATTACAGTTATTTGCATCCTCTCCCTTCCCCTCCTCCCTCCCCCTCCAACCCCACCCCTCTCCCCAGCCTCCCTCCTCCCCCTTGGTTCTGTCCACGTGCCCTCCATAGTGATTCCTGAAAACCCTTCTCCCCTTTGTCCACACCCCCCTCCCCCCTGGCTATTGTTAGACTGTTCTTAATTTCAATGTCTCTGGTTATGTTCTGCTTGCTTTCTGCTTTTGTTGATTATGATCAGTCAAAGGTGAGATCATATGGTATCTGTCCCTCACCGCCTGGCTTACTTCACTTAGCATATTGCTCTCCAGTTCCATCCATGCTGTTGCAAAGGGTATAAGCTCCTTCTTCCTTTCTGCTGCGTAGAATTCCATTGTGTAGATGTACCATAGTTTCTTGATCCATTCATTTGTAGATGGGCACTTAGGTTGTTTCCAGCACTTGGCTATTGTGAATTGTGCTGCTATGAACATTGGAGTGCATAGGTTCTTTTGAATTGG
>PVJI01021225.1:0-27460 GCA_004026765.1 Micronycteris hirsuta
TTTCTACATATTTTATTACTTTTATTTTAATTTCCAGTGATTTTTCCAGTATTTGTCTGTTTAAAATTTAAGAAAAATAATTCAGTATACATTTTATAGTAAATCACAAAAAGTTTCATTGAAAAAAAATATGTAAAACTAAAGTTATCCTAATTTTACTGAATGTTGCCATTTACACAAAACATTAGCAAAAATGGCCTGCTCCAACTGCTAGTTTGCGATCAACGCTCCCCGCATACAATGGGTTAAGGAGTAGTTACGTTTATACAGTCCTAAAATTACGTTCAGCCCTTTCAAGGCAACCACGAGGTTGATGTGGCCCCCAGTTAAAATGAGTTTGAAACCCCTGACGTACATTAAGTGTTGAGAATACATTAATTAAACATGGGTATTGGTATTTATTTTTAATGATGTTTTAATTCAGTCACATATCAATGACATCCATCTTGGTCTCATATTTCCTCTGTTCAACAAAGACAAATACAGAGATATCAAGCTACTGCTGTGCCAAACTAATTGCCCTGGTGTGTCTCCAGGGGAACAAGTGAGTAATTGGCCCAAGGCACTTTATACCTGTGGGTCCATTGTTTGAACTTAAACTCTGTCCTTGTATTTACACCATCAGCATAAAGGTGAATGTGGCAGACAGTGTCAGGATATGGGAACATTGCATGCCCCAGGATTCAGGTAGTAAATACTTACCAACTCACTTGTACACTATTTTAAGTGTCCTTACTTTTCCTATTTCTTTCCCCTTGCTGGTCACTCTGTGTTTTTAATTAATAAGCTCTGTAATTTTAATGAGCTGTGTGATGTATTTTAATATGGTCTGGGATACTTGCTGCATGGTGCTTACTGAGATAGCTTGCCTAGTATTGAGCTGGGAAGTCACCAATACATCTAGACAATTTTTCCAAAAAATAGTATAACTAATCATCTTCCATGTTATGTTTATTCTTCTTAGCCGCAAGGCCTATGAAAGTTCATGGAAGTACTCCAGAAGTATTTGTGGAATGGGGAATAAAATGTTGAAAGTTCCCTGTCCTAGGACCCACTCCTGTTGTGATCCTGGGACTACTTGCACAGCGTGCAATTCAACCTTTAACAGAAAGTTCGAGCACGGAAAAGTGAGAGATTTTTATATTCATCTTTGTATTCTAAGTGCAAGAAATTTTTTGCAGATCATGAAATTCGACTTATTAGTTTCAATAGTAAAAGAAAATGTTATATATTGCCTACTATATAGGGTACAATTCTAAGTACTTTACATGTAATCACTACTTTAGCTATGACAGCTACCCCATAATGGAGGTATTGTGATAAGCTGTTTTTTTACAGAACAGGAAACTCAAGCCCAGGTAGGTTATATAACTTTTCCAAAGTCAAGAGAAACAAAATTTAAATCTTAAAGTTTCACCTGTCATTTTTAAAAGAGGACCAGAGAGACTAAAAATTCACTTGAAGTCATATGGATTGGAAAAGATTAGAACTGATGCTAGGAGATAAACACCCTGACATCCATTCAAAATTTCTTTCACCCAAACTCCACTGAGACCAAACATTTTCTTATAAGCTTGTGGACACACAAAAATTATTTAAAAATTCAATAATAATGATGTATTATAATAAAGTATTATAATTTTATATAATATATTATAAGTACAAAATAAAATAATACAGTATGGGTAATTTTATAACTTACATAATTGTTATTAATGAAATTTTAGATTTATTTTCTTAAAATGGGATATTTTGTAAGGGCTTTTCTTATAATTGACCATATATTTTTAATTTTGGTGTCCACACACTCATCACTACTATGTATATAGAAATACATTCTTTGATTAATATTTGCATAATGTGACATTTCTTATCTTTTATTTACTTTCAACCAATCTATATTGTTATATTTGAGATGAGTTTATCTTAGGCAGCCTGATTGGTTCATGTTTTATAATCCATTTCTCTAATCTCTATATTATACTTGGTGTATTTAAATCATTATTATTATTGTTAGGGCATAAGTTTATAATTTTATTTCTTGTTTCCTGTTTACTTTTTCTGTTTTGTTGTTGGTTTTCCATTTTCTATTCTTGTTTTCCTGTGGGTAACCAGAGTATTTCTAGAATTACATTTTGATTTATCAGTAGAGGTTTTGAGTCATTCTCTTTAGACAGAATGTTTAGTGGTATTTTAGCATATATCATAGATATATAACTCATGCATAATCTATTTCTGTAATCATTTATAGTGTAATTGTCATAAATGCTTAGAACCACATCAGATAGTGTTATGATTCTGCCTTTCTGGTCTAACATAGAAAACTCAAGAAGAGCAGGAGAATAGATTATATTTACCCACATGTTTTCCTTACTGTGTTCTTTTTTCTTTCTGATGTTCCAAGTTCCATATTTATCATTTACTCTCCAGTTAGGGAAGTGTCTGCATTTCTGTGAGGAATAAATTTCCTTAGTTTTCACTCATTTGTTTTTCCCCACCCCCTTCTGGTTATTATCACTGAATCTAAGATTCTGGATTGACCTTATTGGCAGGTGGAGGTAGAAGTCAAAATTTCATATTCAGCCTCATTGGCACAGAGTTAGGGAGCTTCTGTTATTGTTGGGCATGAATGGGAGTTACAGCTCTTCTTAAGGTCTTCACTGATATTTTTCTGGATGGGTGGCCTAGGGTTGCCTCATTAATGATCTTCACACATCCTGGCTGGGTAGCTCATTTCATGAGAGCCTAGTCCCCATACACCAAGGTCATGCGTTGGTTCCCCAATCAGGGCACATACAAGAATCAACCAATGAATCTGTAAGTAAGTGGAGCAACAAATGAATGTTTCTCCCTTTTTCTCTCTCTCTTCCTCATTCTCTCAAAATCAATAAATTAAAAAAAATGATCTCGACATAACACAAATTGACACCAAGGAGTAGCGTAAGGATATCTGTTACTGCCTGGTAGGAGTTAGAATCCTGTCTTCCCACTCTACCACTTTATTTGGGGCTTTGGCCACCTTAATTAGCCTGGTAAAGGTGGAAATGTAAGTTCTTCATTCAACACTTCTAATATGAGTAGAAAGAGAACCCAGGTTTTTTTTTTTTTTTCTTTTTTTCTATGGTGTTTGGTTGAGGTAGACTTGTCATCTAAATGTTTGCATATTTTGCTAGGCAGCAACTCTTCTAGTCTTTCTCTAGAGACAGCAGGACTTGGGGGGAAATTTTATTGTCTGCAACCTTTGGCATTATTGGGTTGATTGATTATATAGCTCAAGTCGAGGATATAAGAAGCAAAAAGAAAACCCAAGAATCTCACTATTGTGTCATTTCTTGGTTTCCTACGTGGTCAGCCATGTTTTCTCCATTTTTCAGAACCTTATATCATTTTTGTTTTGTTTGTCTGTTTTAATATAATATTCTGAAGTTTTAATTGCTCTTAGGAAGAAGGATAGAGAAATTATGCCTATGCGTCTTCCTAGGAGAAGAAATTTCTGACTATTTATTTAAATGTCTCTCCATATGACTATAAGTTTTCTCTTAATTTTAAAATTTATTGGGGTGACAGTCATTCACAAGTCTACAAGTGTACAACTCAATAAAACATCATCTGCAAAACACATTGTGTTCCCTTCACCCCAAGAAAAGTCTCTTTCCATCATCTTTTACCCCCTTTGCACATGGTCACCCCCACTTATCTTCCACCCACTTTTTGCTCTGGCTATTACTACACTGTTGTCTGTGTCTATGTGTTATATATATTCTTTTATGAGATAACTTAATCTTCTCTCATCCAATCCCCCAATTCCCCTTCCCTCTAACATCTGTCACCTGTTCTTTGTATCCGTGCTTCTCTTTCTATTTTGTTCATCAGCTTATTTTGTTTATTAGATTCTACATAAAAATTAGATCATATAGTATTTGTCTTTCTCTGACTGGCTTATTTCAATTACCATAATAATCTCCAGTCCATCTATGCTGTCACAAAAGGTAAGATTTCCCTTCATTTTATGGTAGCATAGGATTCCATGGTGTGAAAGTACCACAGCTTTTAAAAATATGTATTTTATTATTATTCTATTACAGCTATGCTAATTTTCACCCTTTGCTCTCCTTAGTGTAACCCACACCCCTGTTCCAATAGTCAATCACCAACCAGAGATTCATGTCCATGGGTCATTAATATATGTTCATTAACTAGTCCATTACCCTTCTTTCCAACCTTACACCCCTTACATCTCCCCTCTGGTCATGGTCAGTCTGTTCCTTGTTACCATATCTCTGGCTCTAATGTGCCCATTTGCTTGTTTTGTTCATTAAGTTCCTCTTATAGATGAGATCATATGGTATAGGTATTTGGCCTCCTGGCTTATTTCACTAGCATAATATTCCTCAGTTTTGTCCATGCTGTAGTGAAAACTAGGAATTCCTTCCTTCCTACTGCTGCATACTATTCGATTGTGTAAATATACTAGTTTTTTGATCCACTCATTTACTGATGGAACTTAGGCTGTTTCCAGCACTTGACTATTGTAAATAACAGTTATGAACATAGGAGTGCATAAGTCTTTTTGAAGTGGCACTTCAAGATTCTTAGGGTATAAGCCCAGCAGTGAAATTACTGGGTCAAAAAGCAGTTCCACTTTTAGTTTTTAGAGGAAATTCTATACTGTTTTCCACAGTGGCTGCATCAGTCTCCATTCCCACCAACGGTGTACTAGGGTTCACTTTTCTCTACATCCTTGCCAGCACTTATTGCTTGTTGAATTGTTAATAATGGCTATTCTTAACAGTGTGAGGGGTTATCTCATTATAGTTTTAATTTGTACCTCTCTGATGGCTAGTGATATAGAGCATCCTTTCAAATATCTAGGGACATTCATATGTCCTCCTTAGAGAAGTGTCCATACAGGTCCTTTGCCCATTTTGTAATTGGATTGTTTGTCTTCCTGGAGTTAATATATATTTTTGAGATCAAATCATCCTCCGACGTATCATTGGCAAGTGTATTTTCCCATATGGTTAGTTCTGTTTTCATTTTAATGATAGTGTCTTTATCTATGCAGAAGCTTTTTAATTTGATGTAGCCCCATTTGTTTATTTTTTCCTTTATTTCCCCTTCCCTAGGAGACATATTGGCAAAAATAATGTTGGGAGGTATATCTGAAATTTTACTGTTTATGTTTTCCTCTAGGACTTTCATGGTGTCATGATTTATATTTAAATATTTTATCCATCTTGAGTTTATTCTGGTGTATGGTATAAGTTAGTGGTCTACTTTCATTTTTCTGCATGTACCTGTCAGGTTCTCCCACCACCATTTATTGAAGAGGCTATTTTTACTATATTTTATGCTTCTGCCCCTTTGTCAAATATTAATTGAACATAGACATGTATTTATTTCTGGGCTCTCTATTCTGTTCCATTGATGTATACATCTGTTCTTATGCCAGTATGAGACTGTTTTGATTATTTGGCCTTGTAGTATAGTTTCATAAAGGTAATGTGATCCCTTCTAATTTAATCCTCTTTCTTAAAATTGCAAAGCCTAATTGGGGACTTTTGGTTACATAAAAATTTGTAAAATATTTGTTCTAAATCTGGGAAATATGCCATTAGTATTTTGATAGGGATTACATTGAATCTATAGATTGCTTTGGATAGTGTGAACATTTTAATTATGTTAATTCATTTTTTATCCATTCTACTGTTATTTTTTCCTTTTTTAATTGCTTTCAAGTACAGTTGTCTCCATTTTCATTCCACTGCTTTACCCCACCCCGCCAACCCCCAACTCCCACCCTCCATCCTACCCTCCTTTGGCTTTATCCATAGATCCTTTATACATGTCCCTTGATGAACCTTCCCCTTCTTTCCACCATTCTTCTCCTTCCCCACTCTAGATCCTGTCACTGAGTCTTTACTTCAATGTTTCAGGTTATATTTTGCTTTTTTGTTTTGTTCATTAGGTTCCACTTATAGCTGAGATCATACAGTATTTGTGTATTACCACTGGGCTTATTTCATTTAGCATAATACTCTCTAGTTCCACCCATGTTGTTGAGAATGGGAGGAGTTCCTTCTTTCTCTGCTGTGTAGTAATCCATTTTGTAAATGTACCACAATATTTTGATCCATTCATTTTCTGATGGGCACTTAGGTTCCTTCCAGCACTTGGCTATTGTAAATTGTGCTTCTATGAACACTGGGGTGCATCATTTCTTTTGAATTGGCATTTCAGTGTTCCTAGGGTATAATTCCAGCAATGGAATTGCCAGATCAAAAGGCAGTTTCATTTTTAGATTCCTATGGAAATTCCATAATGTTTTCCACAGTGGCTACACCAGTCTGCATTTGCATCAATAATGTACTAAGGTTCCCTTTAATCCACAATCCCACCAGCAGTTAGTTTGTTGATTTGTTTATGATAGCCATTCTGACCAGTGTCATGTGTGATTTCCATTTGCATCTCTCTGATGGCTAGTAATGGTGAGTATCCTTTCATATGCCTCTGGGCCCTCTGAAAGTCCTCTTTGGAGAAGTGTCTGTTCAGGTCCTTTGTCCATTTTTTAATTGGATTGTTTGTCTTCTTGGTATGAAGGTCTATGTGTTCTTTATACATTTTGGAAATCAAACCCTTACCTGAAGTATTATTCCAAGTATATTTTTCTATACATTTGTTTCCCTTTACATTCTGCTGATGTGTTTTTAGCCATGTGGAAGCTTTGTATTTTGATGAAGTCCTATTTGTTTATTATTTATTTAACATCCCTTGCTCTAGAGGACATATCTATGAAAATATTGCTGCATAGAATATCTGAGTTTTTCCTCCCTATGTTCTCCTCCAGGACTTTTATGGTGTTGTGACTTATATTTAAGTCTTTTATCCATCTTGACTTTATTTTTGTGTATGGTGCAAGTTGGTATTCAAGTTTCTTTCTTTCTTTTTCTTTTTTCTTTTTTTCACGTACCTGTACAGATCTCCTAGTACCATTTCTTGAAGAGGTTATTTTTACTCCATTTTATGCTCCTGTCCCTTTGTCGAATGTTAATTGACCATAGAGACATGTGTTTATTTGTGGACTCTCTATTCTGTTCCATTGATTTATTTGTCTGTTCTCATGCAAATATCACACTCTTTTGATTACAGCAGCATTGTGATATAGTTTGATGTCACGTATTGTGATCCTTCCTACATTGTTCTTCTTTCTCAAAACTACTCAGGCTACTCAGCATTGTTTATGGTTCCAAATAAATTTTTGAAATGTTTGTTCTATACCTGTGAAATATGTCATTGGTATTTTAATAGGGATTGCATTGAATGTATTAGTTGTTTTGGGTAGTATGGATGTTGTGGATTTCATCCCACAAAATCCGTGGGGGGGACCGCACCGATCGTGTGAATGAAACTCACCCAGAGACACGCTTTGAGAAAAGAGTCCGGAGCCACAGGTCTTTCCCTCCATCTTGGGAAAGGCCCGTGACTCCGGATTCTTTTCTCAAAGCGTGTCTCTGGGTGAGTTTGATTCACGCGATCGGTGCGGTCCCCCCCACGGATTTTGCGGGACGAAATCCACAACAAATGGCACCCAATGTCGTGGGGCCAGACAGGCCAAGAGCCAAAAGGACCGTATTCCCCCCACTTCAAGGTGGAGGTTAGCATGCAGTTGTCCCGGTAAATGAGGGACTCCACGGCCAAGAGTCATCTGGAGTGGGGAAGAGAAAGAGCCAGTACGAAAATCATTTTATAGCCACGTTAATTTAATAAATAAATATTAATAGGTAATTATAAAAGAAAAAATTGCTTTTCTTCTCTCTCAGGCATCTTTGCCAAATAAGTTGAGGAGAGTAAGAACCGAAATCCCAGCGACATATGGACATTCATTTTGATGATGTTAATTCTTCCAATCCATGAACATCGTATGCACTTCCATTTATTTGTGTCTTCCTTAGTTTCTTTCTTCAGTGTAGTGTAGAGTTTTGTGTATAGGTCTTTTAACTCCTTGGTTAGGTTTATTCCTAGGAGCTTTATTTTTTTGTTGCTATAGAAAATGCTTTTTTTCCAGATTGTTGGTGTACAAAAATGCCTTTGACATCTGAATATTGACTTTGTATACCACTGCTTGGCCTAATTCACTTTTTAGTTCAGTTAGCTTTTTGGTGGAGTCTATAGGTTTTTCTATGTACACAATCATGTCTTCTGCAAGCAATGGCAGTTTCACTTCCTACTTTCCATTTTGGATACCTTTTATTTCTTTTTCTTGTCTGATTGCTGTGGCTAGGACTTAAAATATTATGTTGAATAGAAATGATGAAAGCGGACATCATTGTCTTATTCCTGACCTTAGTGGGAAAGCTTTTGGTTTTTGCCTGTTAAGTATGATGTTGGCTGTAGGTTTCTCATGTATGGTGTTTATTATGTTAATGTATGCTCCCTCTATTCCACTTTGTTGATTGTTTTTATCATACTTGATTATTGTACTATGTTAAATACTTTTTCCACATCTACTGTAAGGATCATGTGATTTTTGTGTTTCTTATTTTATGTGATTTACATTTATTGATTTGCAAATGTTGTACCACCCTTGCATTCCTGGGATGAATCCCGCTTGATCATGGTGTATGATCTCTTTAATGTATTTCTGGTTGCCGTTGGCCAATATTTTGTTGAGGATTAATGTCTGTGTTCATCAGCTATATTGGCCTGTAGTTTTCTTTTTCTGGTATGTCTTTATCTGGTTTTGGGATTAGGATGATGCTGGCTTCATGAAAAGAGAGAGAATCTTCCTTCTTCAAAATTTTTGGAATAGTCAGTGAAGGATAGGTGTTAGTTTTTATTTAAACCTTTTGAAGAATTCTTCTGTGAAACAATCTAGTCAAAGGCTTGTGTGTGCCAATAATGTTTTGATTATTGCTACTATTTCACTAGCTGTTATTGGTACGTTCAGGATTTCTGCTTCTTCTTGATTCAGTTTTGGAAAAATTATATTTTTCTAGAAATTTGTCCATTTCACTCAGTTTCCAGTTTCTTGGCATATAGTTGTTCATAGTAATTTCTTACAATTCCTTGTATTTCTCTCATATCAGTTGTAATTTCTCTTCTTCTGCCTGTGATTTATTTATTTGAGTCTTCTCCCTTTTTTTCTTCATGAGTTTGGTTAAAAGTTGTCAACTTTGTTTATCTATTCAAAGAACCATCTCCTGGATATATAGAACGTTTGGATTGTTCTTTTAGTCTCTATATCATTTAATTCTGCTCGTATCTTGATTTCCTTTCTTCTGCCTCTTCTGTGCTTTGTTTGTTGTTGTTACTTCAGTTCTTATAGAGCACAGGTGGCAAACACAAGGCCTGTGGGCCAAATCCATCCCTCCACCTTGTTTTTTCCATTTTGGCACCCTGTTTCTACCCAGCAGCAGTGCTGAGCTCTTTCTTAACTGTGAAGGAGTACGTACATTTATACAGTCCTAAAAATGAGGTTGATGTGGCTCCCAGTGAAAATCAGTTTGACACCCCTGTTGTAGAGGTAGGGTTAAGTTGATTATTTGAAATGTTTCTCTCTCTCTCTCTCTCTCTTTATTTTTAGATAGCCCTGTATCACTATGAACTTCACTCTTAGGACTGCCTTTGATGTGCCCATAGCTTTTGGACTGTTGTTTGTTCATTTTCCTTTGATTCCAGAAACATTTTGGTTTCTTCCTTGATCTCATTATTAACCCATTCATTATTTAACAGCATGCTATTCAGCCTCCATGACTATAAATGCTTTTGAGTTTCTTCATTGAGTTGGTTTATATTTTCAAGTGTTTGTGGTCTGAGAAAATAATTGATATTATTTCAATTTTCTTGAGTTTGTTGAGTCGTGTTCTGTATCCTATCATTGTGGTCCATCATTGAAAATGTTCCATGTTCATTTGAAAAGAATATGCATTTTTTTCTTTGGGATGGAAGATTTTATCTGATTTTATTATATGTAATAAATATACATTTATATATAATATATTTTATATATATTAACCGATTATATATATATATATAATATATATATATATATATATAATCAGTTAAGTCCATTTGATCTAATATGTCATTTTGTTCCACAATATCCTTGTTGATATTTTGTTTGGAAGATCTATCCATTGTTGACAGTGGAGTGTTAAAGTCTCTTGGTATAAATATGCTGCTATCTGTATCATTCTTGAAGTTTTCCAAGGCTTTTCTTTTATATTTGGATAATCCTATGTTGTGTGCATATATGTTGACAATATTTGTGTCTTCTTGAGTATTATAAAATGTCCTTCTGTGTCTCTTTTCATATTCTTTGCTTTGATGTCTATTTTTACTGATATAAATATGGCTATTCCAGATTTTCTTTTCCTGTCTACTTGCTTAGAATATTTTTATCCAACTCTTCACTTTCATTCTGTGTAGGTCTATTGTTCTGAGGCAGGTCTATTGTAGGCAGTTATATGAGCATGTCATGATTTCTTCTCCATTCAGCTACCCTATGTCTTTTGATTGGAGCATTTAATCCAATAGCATTTAAGGTTATTATTGATAGGTACTTATACCTTGCCATTTTAACCTTTTTGTACTTGTGTTCCTCATTGTCTCACTCTTTATTCATCCTCATAAGCTTATTATATCTTTCAATGCTGGTTTGGTGGAGGAGTATTCTTTCAGCCTTCTTTTGCCTGGGAAGCTCCTCATTTTGTCTTCCATTTTAATTGAGATCCTTGTTTAGTAGGTTAGCCTTGGTCAAAGGCCTTTTCTTTTCATTACTTGGAACATTTCTTGCCATTCTCTTCTGGCTTGTTGTGTTTTTGTTGAGAAGTCAACTGCTGGCCTTATGAGGACTTCCTGTGTGTTACTTCCTGTTTCTCCCTTGTTGCCTTTATGATTTTCTCTATGTCTGTGTGTTTTGCTAGTTTAATTATGATTTTTTTTAGACTGTGCCTCTTTTAGTTCATCTTGATTGTGACTTTCTGTTCTTTCCGGACTTGTATGACTTTTTCTCTCATAAAATTAGGGAAGTTTTCCATTATTGCTTTTTCAAACAGGTTTTCTGTCCCTTGCTTCTCTTCTTCCCCTTCTGGTATCAATATTATTACATTTCATGCTATCCTGTTGTTCCCTTAACCTGTCTTTTTGGAGTCCTTTTTTCCTGTTTTGGTTATTTCTTGGAGTTGTTTTTTTTTTTTTTTTTTTTTCTAACTCGTCTTCTAGCTCACTGATTCAATCCTCTGTTTCATCTAGCCTGCTTTTGATTTCTTCTATTGTGTTTTTCAATTCAGGAATAGTATTCTTCATTTCCTCTGGGCTATTATTGATTGTTTCTATGTCCTTTTGCGTGCTGATATAGTTTGCAGTAAGTTCCTCATCGCTTCCCTGTAGTTTTTGGTAATTCACACTGAGCTCATTGAGCTTCCTTATAACCAATGTTTTGAACTCAGTATATGATAGTTGGCTTGCATCTATTTCATTTAGCACTCTTTCTGAGGATCCTTCCTTTCCTTTCTGTTGGGTGTTGTTCTTTGCCTTCCCATTATTTGTGAGACTCTTCTAGTTTGTTTCTGCTTCTTAAAATGATCTGTTTTGACTGCTTGACTTTGTGGTATGAACTTCTGTGGTAGGAGACCTGTGAGATTCAGTGGTGTATTCTCCTTGATCTCCCAAACTTGATGTTCTTTGGATGCCCTTTATGCCACTTATGTTGGCTTTTTAAATGTAATTACGTTTTGATTGTTGTTTGGTTATTCTTTGTTGAGTCTTTCCCTTCAGCTGGTTGACTGAGGTTCACTATGCCTATCATGTCTTGTATGCTGCTGTGCAGCTATTGCCACCACAAAGCCCAGGAATCAAACCCACACTTGCAAAAATAACTCCTCTCCCCAGCAATCCCATAGTCAACTTCAAATGAACCAGTATTAATAAGGGTGTAAAGAGATTAAGAATATTATAAGAAAAGAGAGGGGATATGTTATGACATACTGAAAGAAAAATGATTTTAAGAGGGTAGAGGGAGGAGCATAATAAGAGTTGGTATTCAGAGCAATGTGAAGAAGGAAACACATTTTACAGTATGAATAAGAAAGGGAATGAAGAAAGTGGAATATGTGCAAACTTGATGGACAAGAAATGAATGTTAAAAAGCTCTCCAGCAAGAATATCACAAATCACGGAGATGATCACTGTGAATACCATCTTGGTAGCCTCTAGTATTTACCACTGCTTTTTCTTTTTTGATCCACCTCTGGCAATGTCAGATGTTGACCTGTCTGACCCATGCCAGCCCGTTTGAGACTTCCTGGCATCTAGTATCTGTGGCTGACTCCTTCAGCTGTTAGTGTAGTCACTGTGCACTCAGTAGTCAGGCTTAAATACCATAGGGTAGGGCAGGATCCCTGCTATAGTCAGGGATATTGTTTCCCCTCAGTCTGCTGCTGCTCAGAGGGGACTGGTCTGCCTGAGCACAGTGGTTGCTGCCGTATGGGATGTGACTCAGCATTGGGATCCTGGACTATACTCTTTCAGTTTTCTCCCCAAAGCTTCCATCCCCAGTCTCCCCTCAAGCCTCTGCAGCCCACTTTGCCTTCGACTTTGCTGGCCCCAGAGTAAGTGGTAAATGAAAATTTGTGTGTTGACCCTTTAAATGGCTCTTTTTTTCTCCAGCTGTTCCTCTCTGGCAAAGAGCCAACCAGCCACTTTACGTCACTGGTTGTTATCTGTGTACTTTTGGGTTCTAGTTCTTTAGGCTGTGGATCCTGCCTTGGGGTTTAGACCCCACCCTTCTGAGGGGGATCCTACCAGCCCCTTAATTATGCCTCTGGCACTGCCACATGTGGGCCCCAGCCAGCCTTCTAGAGTCTCTACCACACTCCTTATGAGTCAGGTTATGCTAAAGCTGATTCTCCTGTCTGTCCAAGGTTATAAGGCTTCTCTTGCTATTTCTCAGTTGTTTGTTCTTGGTGATTTCTCCACAATTTAGTTATAATTCTAGATTAGTTCTGGGAGGAGATGATTGTGACTTCCATTCACTTCTCTGCCATGTTGTCCACCTCCCATTCAATGACGTTAAATCTTCCAATCCATGAACATGGTATATGCTACCATTTATTTGTATCTTCCCTAAGTTTTTTCATCAGCTTTCTGTTTTCCTAGTACAGATATTTTACCTTCTTGGTTAAGTTTATTTCTAGATACTTTATTTATCTAGTTGCTGTAATAAGTGGAATATCTTCCTCATTTCAGTTTCTGATATTTCATTGTTGGTGTGCAAAAATGCCTTCAATTTCTGAATGTTTACTTTCTATCTTACTATTTTGCCAAATTCATTTATTTGGTTAAGGTTTTTTTTTGGTGGAGACTATAGATTTTTCTATGTACACTATCATGTCATCTGCAAATAATGGCAGTTTTACTTCTTTTCCAGTTCCGATGAGTTTTATTTCTTTTTCTTGTCTGTTCCCTGTGGCTGGAACTTCCAATACTATGTTGGATAAAAGTGGTGAGAATGAATACCCTTGTCTTGTGCTTGATCTTAAAGGAAAAGCTTTTAGTTCTTGCCCTTTGAGTATGATGTTGGCTGTAGGTATCTCATATATGGCCATTATTATGTTGAGATATGCTCACTCTACTCCCACTTTGCTGAGTGTTTTTATCCTAAATGGGTGCTGTACTTTATCAAATGCTTTTTCTGCATCTATTGATATGATCATGAGATTTTTCTTGATTTTGTTTATGAGATATATTATGTTTATTGATTTGTGAGTGTTGCACCATCCTTATATCCCTGAGATGAATCCCTCTTGGTCATGGTGTATGAACTTTTTAACATATTTCTGGATCTGGTTCACTAATAGTTTGTTGTGATTTTAGCATCTATATTCATCAGAGATATTGTTGTGCATTATTCTTTCTTTGCTGTGACTTTACCTGATTTTTGGAATTAGGATAATACTCGCCTCATAAATATAATTTAGGAGTCTTCCCTCTTCTTGTATTTTTTGAATAGTTTAAGAAGAATGACAGTTAGTTCTTCTTTAAATGTTTGGTAATATTCACCTGTGAAGTCATCCAGTCCAGGGTATTTATGTGTCAGAAGTTTTTTGATTACTGATTCGATTTTAATAGTTGTTATCAGTCTATTTGGGCTTTCTGCTTCTTCTTGATTCGGTTTTGGAAGATTTTATTTTATTAGAAATTTGTCCATTTTCCCTGGGTTGTCCAGCTCTTTGCATACAATTATTCATAATAATTCCTTACAATCCTTTGTATTACTGTGTTATTGGTATTGGTTTTAACTTTTAACTTTTGTTTCTGATTTTATTTATTTGAGTCCACCCTTTTTTCTTGATGAGTCTGGGTAAAGGCTTGTAAATTTTGTTTATATTTTCAAAGAACCATCTCCTGGATTTACTGATCCTTTGAATTGTTCTTTTATTTTCTATGTCATTTAATTCTGCTCTGACCTTATTTTTTTCCTTCCTTCTATTCACTTGGGCTTTGCTTGCTGTTGCTCCTTAGTTGTTGCAGATATAGGGTTAGGTTTTGTCTTTGAAACTTTTCCATCTTTTTTAGATAGGCCTTCATTAATATCAGCTTCCCTCTAAGGACTGCCTTCTCTGTGTCACATAGGTTATGGGCTGATGTGTGTTCATTTTGATTTATTTCCAGATACTTTTGGTTTCTTCCTTGATTTCATTGTTAATCCATTCACTATATAATAGCGTGTTTTTCAGTCTCCATGCATTTGAATGCTTTTTATTTCTTTTCCTTAAGGTTGGTTTCTAGTTTCAAACCATTTGAACTGAGACAATGCTTGATGTGATTTAAATATTCTTGAATTTATTGAGGCTTGTTTTGTTTACTAACATGTGGTGTATATTTGAAACTGTTTCATGCGCATTTGAAAATAATGTATGTTTTGCTGCATTGGGGTGAAAGTTTCTGTATATATCAATCAAGTTCATTTGATCTAGTGTGTCACTCAGTACCACATATCCTTGTTGATCTTTTTTTTTAGGAAGATCTATCCATTGTTGACAGTGGGGTGTTATAATTCCTTACTATGAATGGGTTTGCTATAGATATCTTTCTTGAAGTCCTCCCAGATTTTCTTTATATATTTGGGTGCTCCTTTATTGGGTGTATGCATGTTAACAAGGGTTGTATCTTCTTGATGGACTACTCTCTTAAGTATTATGTAATGACCTCCTTTGTGTCTATTTATAGCTTTTTTTTTTTTTTAAGTCTGTTATAAGTATTGTATCCCAGCTTTTCCTTCATGTATTTTTGCTTGGGATATTTTTTTCACCCCTTCACTTTCAGTCTGTGTAGGTCTTTTGTTCTGAAGTGGGTCTCTTGTAGGCAGCATATATGTGGGTCATGTTTTCTTATTCATTCAGCTTCACTAGGTCTTTTGTTTGGAGCATTTAATGCATTTACATTTAAGGTTATTATCAACCTGTACTCATTCAATACCTTTTTTTCCCCTTTGTGCCTGTCTTTCCCTCTCTCTCTGCCTTTTTCTTCAGCTTTTTAGAGCAGTTCCTTTAGCATCTCTTGCAGAGATGGTTTGGTGGAAATGTATTCTTTTATCTTTCTTTTGTCTGGGAAACTCCTTTTTCACCTTACATTTTAATTTAGAGCCCTGCTGGAGTAGTCTTGTTTACAGGCCTTTAGTTGGCATTACTTGGAATTTCTCTTGCCATTCATTTCTGGCTTGTAGTGTTTCTGTTGAGAAGTCAGCTGATAACCTTATTGGAGCTTCCTTGTTTGTTACTTCCTGTTTCTCCCTTGGTGCCTTTAAGATTCTCTCTTTGCCTTTGAATATTTCCATTTTCAGTATGATGTGTCTTGGAATGAGCTTCTTTTGGTTCATCTTGATTGGGACCCTATGTGCTTCTTGGACTTGTGTGACTTTTTCCTTTATCGTGTTAGGCAAGTTTTTTGTCATTAACTTTTTCAAAAAGGCTTTCTGTTCCTTGCTCATCTTCTTCTCCTGTTGCTATCCCTATTATATGGATATTTTTATATTCATGTTGTCCTGCAGCTCCCTTAAGCCCTCTTCACTCATTTTGTTCCTTTTTTTTTTTTCATTTTGTTGGTCTGTCTTGTAATTTTTTCTACCTTGTCCTCCATCTCGCTGATCCAATCCAACCCTAGATCTAACCTGCTTTTAATTCCTTCTAGCATATTCTTCCTTTCAGATATTGTATTTTTCATGTCTTCCTGGTTCTTATTTGTAATTTTATGTCCTTTTTAATGCTGATATAGCTTCCTAGTAAGTTCCTTGTAGCTTCCACAGTTTCTTTTAGTTCTCACTGATGTCCTTGAGCACTCTTAAGCCATTATTTTTAATCCAATTTCTGATAGAGTGCTTGCCTCAATTTCATTTAGTACTCTTTTTGGAGATTCCTCCTTTCCTTTTGATTACTGGTTGTTTCTTTTTCTCCTCATTTTAGGTTACTCTCGTGATATTGCTACAGATTCTATAGATTACTATTGTTGGTCAGTGGGATCTACAGGGCAACTCTCCAGTAGCAGTGAGTATAGACATGGAAGCATGGAAGCCAATGATCAGTGCTATGTGAATAGTATTGTTATCACAGTGTTTTGCCAATTCTTCCAAAATGAGAGCCAAGTTTGAGTGGCTCCATATCATGACCACTGGCTGTTCCACACTTCCTCCACACTAAGTTCTCTCACTTACCTCTGGGCAAGGAGAGTGAGAGTCCTGAAGAAGTCCATCTTCTCTCAGGATCCAGACCAATACTACCATCTTCTCTTTGCCTTAGGTGTTGCTTCCCCTAAGAGAGATATACCACTTTTTTTTTTTTTTAATCTACTCATCTATTTGGAACTTGGGTTGCTTCCAAAGCTTGACTATTGTAAATAATGCTGCAATGAACATAGGGGTCCATATATTCTTTTGAGTATCTAGACTATATCCCCAGAAGTGGGATTACTGGGTCAAAAGGAAGTTCTACTTTAATTTTTTGAGGAAACTCCACCCTGTTTTTTATAGCTTCTGCACTTGCCTGCATTTCCACCAACAGTGCACTAGGGTTCCATTTTTTTCACATCTTTGACAGCACTTGTTTACTGATTTATTGACAGTAGCCATTCTGGCAGGTATAAAGTGATATGTCACTGTGGTTTCAGTCTAAAAATTTTTTTTAATGATTAGTGATGTTGAGCACTTTCTCATATGTCTATTGACCATCTCTATGTCTTTGGAAATGCATCTATTCAGGTCCTTAGGTCATTTTTTAATTTTTTTAAAATTTATTTTTATTTTATACAAGATTTTATTTATTTTTAGACAGAAGGGAAAGGAGGGAAAAAGAGAGGGAGAGAAATGTCAATGTGTGGTTGGCTCTCATGCGTTCCCCACTGGGGACCTTGCCAGCAACCCAGGCATGTGCCCTGACTGGGGATCTAACTGATGACCCTCTGGTTGGCAGACCAGCACTCAATATACTGAGCCATAGCAGCCAAGACCTTAGACCATTTTTTAAAATTGGATTGTTTGTCTTCCTGGTGTTAAGTTGTATTAGTTCTTTGTATATTTTGGAGATTTAACATTTATCAGATGTATCATTTGCAAATATGTGTTCCCATTCAGTTATTTCTCTTTTCATTTTGTCAATGGTTTCTTTGCTGTGCAAAAGCATTTTAGTATGATGCAGCCCCATTTGTCAATTTATTTACTTTGTTTCCCTTTCTCTAGAGGACACATTGGCAAAAAATAGTTATGAGAATTGTCTGTGATTTTAATGCCTAGGTTCTCTTCTAAAAATTTCATAATTTTGCAACTGACATTATGTCCTTAACCATTTTGAGTTTATTCTTTGGTATGCTGTAAGTTTGTGGTCCAGTTTCATTTTTTTTTTCATGTACCTCTTCAATATACCCAATGCCATTTATTAAAGAGACTGCAAGTTTTCAATATTTCTATAAAAATAACATAAAGCTAATGAAGTCTTTCCTCTCACATTATTTTATTTTTTTAAATATCATTTTTGAAGGTTTATTAAATTTTTCTGAAGCTTCACCATTGATTTTTGGCAATGCCACATTTGATCTCACTCCATAGTTTCTCTCTCAGAAACACTTCTTATGAAGTTTTGTGTCCTCAGTGAACTCCATGTCTTTGATTTTACTTGGGTGAACTGGAGGGCTTCTCCCAAAGTAGTGAGTCAACTGAGTGTGCTAAGTCCCATTCTCCCCAATAACATGCAACCCTTAGAACTGTGTGGTCACAGTACCACATGTCAACATTTAGTTCAAATCTTCCACTTGGGGACAGAGAGAGGTTTCAGTTAGTCAGCATAGGCTTCAGGTTTTGTTCGATAATGGCTGGGGGATATGGCCCGGCTAGGGCAGTAGTATAGACCTCTGATGCACAAGTGAATCCTATAACGGTTGACAATAAATGAGAAACCACAAGCTTAATCTTTTTCAGTTTCAAAGTTAAATCCAAAGGCTCATAAAATAAAATTGAAAATTTTTATCAGGATCTTATCAATTCACTTTTCTGACAATTCAACTTAGGTTGAGGTAAAATTTCTTTTTCTTTTTTAAAGATTTTATTCATTTTTTAGATGGGGAAGGAATGGAGAAAGAGAGGGAGAGAAACATCAATGTGTGATTGTCACTCATGTGCCCCCTACTGGAGACCTGGCCTGCAACCCAGGCATGTGCCCTGACTGGGAATCAAACCAGTGATGCTTTGGTTCACAAGCCATCGATCAGTCTCTGAGTCATACCAGCCAGGGCATAATTTCTTTATTAATTCTTTTAAAGAAACAATGTTTAATAAACTTTAGAGTAAATACTATTGTAAGGCGCTCAGTTCATGAAAAAAAACTATAGCTAAATGCATTAAGCATAATTTGCAGACAAATGTAGCAAATTGCATAATAAACTATTGTATTTATAATTCATTTATAATTTTATTGGGTTTTTATATGTCATGCTATTTGAATGCATAGAAAATAACATATGAGAAAAGTAATAAGTGTTAGCAGGTGCATGTTTATATTGAGCCTCTCAGCCCCATCTCCAATGCCTTCTGCCAGGTGACCTAACCACATTCAATGCCACCCAGCTCCTAAAAGAAGCTCTAAAAGCCATAATTATCAGTATCCCTAACACATTGTGCTGTTTTACATATTTATTTTGGTTTACATGTTTTAGTTTAGAAAGAAACATCAAATTTATTTCAAATTTAAAAAATCAGAAATTGTCTGAAAAAAATTAGTGGAGCAAATCAACTCAAAAAAAGAATGCTGCAGTTTGGTGATGACATCTATTGGAATGACTGGAGGAAAATAAAATTCCATTTAGCTTAATAATTTGTGTGTTATTTGTAAATCACCTTATTTCATGAGTGGAAGAATTCCTGGTTATTTTTAATATCAAAATGTATGCAGCTTTCTCATTTGACTACCTTCTACATTTAGAGGCAGTCATACAAAATCACTTATTTTTCATAACATTAATTATTTCTTTCAGACAACTCTCAGTGGAGTGCTAATTAGTACAACACAATCTCCCCAGGAAAAAAAAAATCATCAAAAGAGTCTGTTTTATTGATTTATGTAGCTCTTCATATCTTTCTTCAACAATTTCTATAGAAGTAACTTCCACATTTTCATTTAAACGTTGATCATAAACATGTAATCTACTTTGAAGTTCTCTGTTATTTCTCATTTTCACATTAATTCATTCATCTAGGCTGAGCTTCTTCTGTGGTATCGGCAGTTTGTTGTGGGTAAATGTCTTCTGCCATATTTTAAAACCTTGGTTTTTTTCATTAGGATTTCTCTGAGGCAGTCACTATCATCATCCTCAAATTGCATAAGAAGAATCATGCTTAGAAAGGTTAAATAATTTCCTTGAACTCACAGAGCTAATTTCTAATTTAATAATGTGTGCTCTGGAAAGGAATCCAATTCCTTCATACTTCACTCTCCTGTCAAAATATCCTGATATGAAATGTCTGGTTCTGCAACCAACTTCCCTCCAGTTTTTGTCCCCATGTTAGTGTTAGTTGATATCTTTTTTTGTGAATGTATCTCCTTATAGTGTCTTCCACTTTCAAATTTCACACATTGACAAGGAGGATGATCTGATGGATGAAACCAAAACACATGCAAGTTGACAACCTGCTCTAAGCAGACAATAAATCTTTCTCAGAGTAGTGTCCTGTCTACTGTGTTTTCCAGGATCCATGTTAATTTCTAACTATTTCTCTTAAACTGGATCAAATGGCTGCATGATTGCAAAAACATTCAAAATTGGAATAACCTTAATGTTTGAAAATCATAAAATAGTATTTCTTTAAAAGCACTCCAGAACTCAAGCATCTCACACAGATTGATCTCTCCGTCCCATGAATTATTTGGCAAAAAAGTGAAGCTGTCTAGTACTACAAGTATGACTGTATGATTGTGGAGGTATTCCAAATTCAAAGCATTTTCTTTGTCTTCTCAGTTAAAGACCATTCAAGGCTGTGGAGGTGTTACTCTGAAACCTCTGAATGTCCTGTTCACAAAGATTTCTTGTACTTCTTTGAAAATAGATATATATTTATTGGTATATTTTTATATTTCAGAAGCGGTGCCTTCAAAAAATTATTATATACAACTTTCAAAGTGAGAAAAGGAGCAAGAGAAAGGATTTGTCCATCTAAATAGTTATACTTTGTAGACACACAATAAGAATTGTCAATTTATACTCTCTTAATGGGTAAGGTCATTTAATCACCAGAATCATTTCATGGATACTATTTTGTTGATGAAGCTCTCAGGAAAGATTCTTAACTCAAGATTCTCTTTTACTTTATTTGTCTCACCTTAATAAGCTCTTTTAATAGAATATATCTAAGGATTGTTCCTTTGGAATATGATTCCAAGTTATGTTTGGTAAATGCATATTAAATTCTATTTAATATTTATCTTCATTCTGTAACATTCATATATTACTGATCTTTATATAAGATATAGTGAAGAGAATTCTTTGTTTACACATTATTAAAAAGGTTTAACAAGCTTTATAATATCTATTTCCAAACACTTGAAAGAATACCTCTGTGACTCTTCTGAGTATGGTGTTTTTGGTGAGGTAAAACTCTGAAAATTTTCTTTTTCATCCATGTTAATTTTTCTACTTATTTTATTACTTTCCTAATTTATTTTTTCTATAAAATTATGTTATTACACTTAATACATTATTTTCAATTTTATTAATTATATATGTAGGGAAAATGAAGTCAGTCAGGCTCCCTCACCCAGATATCTAGGCAACTGTGGTTTGGCAGTGTTCATGAGGCCTTAAGTAGGGGTCTGCATGTGTAGAATGAAGCTCTGTTACATAACCTGAAGGTCAGTATTGGCACCTTGACAGCTTTGTGTGCACTTAGTATATAGGGGAGTATATAAGGATTTCTCCACTGGGGGATATGTGGTTTGACACACAGATTGTAGCACGTATGAATAACCCCACTTCAGAATAATGGCAATTCAGACATCCCAACAGCTCCATGAATGTTCTTCCATCTGCCCAAATCCCGTGTGAATCTTCCTGGTCTTGAATGGTCAGAAGACAATATCATAATAGAACAAAATATTATTTTACATGCTCATGGATTGGAAGAATTAGCATAATCAAAATGGCCACACTACCCAAAGCAATTTATAGATTCAATGCAATCCCTATTAAAGTACCAATGACATATTTCACGGATATAGAACAAACATTTCAGAAATTTATATGGAACCGTAAATGACCTCAAATAGCTGCAGCAGTTTTGAGAAACAAGAATAAAGCAGGAGGGAGCACAATACCTGATATCAAACTTTATTACAAGGCCACTGTAATCAAGACAGCATGGTACTGGCATAAAAACAGGCACATAGACCAATGGAAATGAACAGAGAGCCCAGAAATAAACCCAAGTCTCTAAGGTCAATTAATTTTCAACAAAGGTGGCAGCAGCATAAAATGGAGTAAAAATAGCCTCTTCAACAAACGGTGTTGGGAGATCTCGACAGCTACATGCAAGAAAATGAAACTCGGTCATCAACTTACACCACACGCAAAGATAAATTCAAGGTGGATAAAAGACTTAAATATAAAGACTTGTAACACCATAAAAGTCCGAGAGGAAAACAAAGGCAGGAAAATTTCAGATATCTTCACGAATGTGTCCCCTAAAGCAAGGGACATAAAGGAAAGAATAAACAAACGGGGACTCATCAAATTAAAAAGCTTCTCCATAGCTAAAGAAAACAGCATTAAAATGAAAAGAGAACCAGCTAGATGGGAAAACATTTTTGCCAATGATACCTCAGACAAGGGTTTGATCTACTATGCAATTTCTTTATGTTTTTATTATGTCATGTTTTTAATTTATGTACTTGACTTTACATCTACATATATTCCTTTATGCTTTCCTTGAGCTCTTCTATACCTGGGATCTTATTTGAAAAGAAATTGTTTCATATGTTTTCTGATTTCATGGAAATTTATTTGAATTAACTTTTGTTGACTTATCAGCTACAATTTATATTGGGTGTTAAATATTTTCCATGACAGCTCTTAGATACATTAAACATACACTTATCTTTCCATTCCTCATTATCCTGTTTTGTTTGAGTAATTACTTAAAGGAAAAGAAAGATATTTTTATCTGATATTTCAAGAGTTTAAAGGTATAGTAAAGACTTACACTAAACATTGTGGCTGTGTAACTAGTGATGCATGCTATGGTTTGCTAGAAGTTTCTTCCTATTTGCCTCCAGAACTTTATTTTTTTAATTACTTTTTCTTTTATCTTTAATGGAGCAAAAAAGGAAAAAAAATCCTCTAGAAATTCAAATACTTTTAGTACTGAAACAGCTTACTCCCCCACACAGACTAAACACTGAAAATCTTAAGCATACCTCTTTGTTTACAGTGATATGACTTTGTGCTATTTCTCTGTTCTCATTAGCATGACTTTATGCCTCTTGCCCAGGTAAACAGGAATTACTCATTATAGGAACTTTTCAAAAAGCCTACCAACTTTCAATAGAAAATATTGATAGTTTTTGTCCTATGGTCTTTCACATTCCTCATCTCAAAATCCTTCCCTGGAGGTTTTCACCCATTCTAGTTCATTGTATTCTCATCTTTATCCACTGAGAATCAAGATCCTCCCCACCAGCCACAACCCTCCCCACCTCCACTGCTAAAGTTTTGAAATGGAGGAGATGGTGCTCCCCATTGCTGTGGTAAGCAAGATACTCAGTTTTGTCTTATCAACAGATTATGTTAATAATTTTAAGGGAATCAGTGTTTTAAAACTCCATTGCCCATTTATCTGCCAGAACTTACTGCTTTTCCTGGTTCCAAGGTTATATCATCAACCATGCTCATAAATTATAGCAAGTTCTTCTAAACAGCTTTGATAAATTGTAATATCTTTACTAGATAATTGTTTAAGAGGCTACAAATTTTGTTACAATTATATTAGTAGTACATCCTACATAGTTCCTCACCCATACTACGCAAAACTGTCAAAGCCATTAAAAATAAGGAAAGTACAAACCTGCCAGAACCAAGAGGGACCTAAAAAGAAATTCCAATTAAATGTCAAGTGTTATCCTGGATGGATACTAGAGTAGTAAAAAGACATTAGGTAAAAACTAAAACTAAAACAAACAAACAAACAAAAATAACCTTAAAAAATACTGAACAATCTACATAGAATCCTGAATAATATAAAATGTAGTTATAATGATGTATTAATATTGGCTCACTGATTATAACAAATATGCCATACCAACATAAAATGTTAATAATAGAGAAAATTTGGTGTCATTTATATGGCAAATATCTACTATATTTTCAAATTTTCTGTAATTCTAAATGTCTTAAAAATAAAATCCATTGGAAGTGAAAAAATATTTCTTGACCACCTTCTTATTAGTTCTGGAATCTTTTCTTTAAAAATAAACATTATGATTTTTCAATTAATAGTCTCCTTTCTTGTCCTGTCCTAATAGTAAAATTAACTACCAAAACAACAAATATGAAGTTCTTATGTCCACATTAGTGGCATAAACCGTCTGGAATGTCCTCCTTTTAACTCCCCTGTCTCCATGAGTCTTGTTCTATATCAAACTCTACTTCAGATTTTTCCTTTGCAAAAATCTTCTTTGTCTATCCCTGTTAATTCTCTTTTCTTTGTATTCAAGTGGCTATAATTTACATTCCAACAACAAGCAGGGACGATTCTCAGGACCAAAACAAAACAAAACAAAACTGCATTGTTACTTGACAGATGGGCAAGGAGGAATAGGAGTTAAGTGACATGAATTTAACTACATGGGTTTTGAGGTTGAATGTTTGTTAGTATTGTGCAACATAATGAAAATCTCTGAGCTTCAGTTTCTGTCTTTCTTTGAAAAGCAATAATGATGGATTCAGGATTATAATGATAATTAATCAAATGAGTTAATAGCTCTTCTGGATGATCAACCCCAATGTTGACATAGGTGGCAAATTGTTCAATTGAAAACAAAATAATCATGTACTAAATGTGAAATTATGTTGATAGTCACTGCAAATAAAAGGATTAAAAAAGGTGATTTCTGTCTAAAATTAATAATTGGTTGAGAGAGGTGGTTAAGCATACTCCTAGCCAATAATTTAAAAGTATGTTAACATAAAGAAAAAAATGTTTTGTGGGAATAAAATAAAAATATATTGATCCAAATTTTGAAGTTTGCACTGGCCAGGTGACTCAGTTGCTTGGAGTGCCATCTCTCATTTACCATATTTTGAAGTTCAAAATTCTTAGAAGATGACACTCAAACTAAACATTATAAAGTTTCATTAAAGATAAAGAGAACAAAAGCAGCCAATGAAGAGAGTCATGAAACAGTACAGAACATTTATGTAGTTCATTGTTAAAGCATGAATTGCAAATAGGCAAGAGGCAGGAGGTGACATTTGGGAGGAAATCAGGTGATGGAAGGCATTGTAATTTATGCTTGTGTTTGACATTGTCTTCCATAGACCACTGAGGTCTAACAAAGGATATTAAGGAAGGCAAGATGAGAGGGAATATTTTTTGTGGGACTAAATTCATAGGTGAGAATTTTAAAAAGACACAAAATACTTTATATGTGATGTTTAAATAAAAAGAGTACACTTATTTTCTCTAAATAAATCAGCTATGGTAGGTATTAACAGATGATACCATAGAGAGAAAACTAGTCATATTAGATACTTTTTTAGGATTAATTGTTATTTCTTTGCAGTTAAAAAATTGAAGTTAAATTAAATAGAACAAAGTCTCAATCCAAGCATGCCAATCTCATTAACAATGGAGAATATTTCCTGAATAGTATCCTCTTCACATTAATAAATACAGTCACTCTGACTTCTTCTAGCTCTGCTCCATGTGACAACTTGTCCTATAAATCAAAATAAAAAGTAATATTTTCTCTTTTGTTATCCTTTTTCTTATTTTTAACCTATCAGTTATTTATTTAAAATGCATTTTACTTTAAAAATGGTGGTGAGATAGGGGAGAGCAGAGTCCACTTCCTCCTGCCCACTGCTGAAACACCTAGCCGATTTTCTGAGGAACAGAGTGAACACCCAACAGTATTCCAGCATATATGAAGATTGGTGACCAAAATTACAGGGGAAATAAACGATCAGACGGTGACACATTAAAACCTGGAGTTGTGAAGAGAACATAGCTAGACCCAGACAAGGATCAGCCCAAAAAACAGAGAAAGTGACACAAAATTGACATCACTACTCCAGATAACTTGACAGATCAATTTAAGAAACAGAGGCTAGCAAGAAGAGTCTCACAAACAATGGGAAGACAAAGAAACAATCCCCAAATGAAAGGAAAGGAGAAATCCCCATAAGGAATAATAAATGAAACAGAGGCAAGCCAAATATCAGATATTGAGCTCAAAGCATTGGTTATCAGGAAGCTCAAAAAGCTCGATGAGCTCACAGAAAAATACCAGAAACTACAGGGAAACTATAATGAACACACTGCAAACTATGTCAACATGAAAAAGGAAATAGAAACTATCCAAAAGAGCCAAGAGGAAATGAATATAATATCTAAACTGAAGGACAAAATAGAAGGAATTAAACGAAGGCTCAGTGAAGCAGAGGATAAGATCAGTGAGCTAAGGAAAACGTAGAAAAAAACACCCAAAGTGAGCAAGAACAGGAAAAAAGACTCAGAAAGAATGAAGAGGTATTAAGGGAAATGCAGGACAACATGAAATATAATGATATCCGTATAATAGGGATACCAGAAGGAGAAGAAGAAGAGCAAGGGATAGAAAACGTGTTTGAAAAAGTAATGATGGAAAACTTCCCTAATCAGATGAGAGAAAAAAATCAAACAAATTCAGGAAATACATATAGTCCCATTCAAAAGGAACCCAAACAGGCCCACTTCAAGACACATCATCATTAAAATGGCAAAATTCCAAGACAAAGAGAGAATCCTAAAGGCAGCGAGACAGAAGCAGGAAGTAACATAAAAGGGAGCCCTGATAAGCTTAGCAGCTGACTTCTCAATGGAAAAACTCCAAGCCAGAAGGGAATGGCAAGAAATATTCCAAGTAATGAGAACCAGAGGCCTGCAACCAAGACTACTCTACCCAGCAAGGCTCTCAATCAAGATAGATGGCCAAATAAGGAGCTTCCCAGACAAAAGAAGTCTAAAAGAATACACCTCCACCAAACCAGCTCTGAAAGAGATCCTGAAGGGACTGATTTAAGGGAAGGAAGAGAAAGAGAGAGAGTGAGGAACACAGGTACAAAAAAAAATTGGCAATGAATAAGTACCTATCAATAATAACCTTAAATGTAAATGTATTAAACGTTCCAATTAAAAGACATAGAATAGTGGAATGGATAAGAAAGCACGACCCACACATATGCTCCTTACAAGAGACCCACCTCAGGACAAAAGACTTACACAGACTGAAAGTGAAGGGCTAGAAACAAGTTTTCCAAGCAAATGGACAAGAAAAAAGAGCTGGCGTAGCAATACTCATATCAGACAAAATAGACATCAAAAAAAGGGCCATCAAGAGAGATCCAGAAGGACACTTTATAATACTCAGGGGAAGAATCCACCAAAAAGACATAAACATTGTAAATATATATGCACCCAACACAGGAACACCCAAATACATAAAGAAAATCTTGGAGGACTTCAAGAACGACATTGATAGCAACACAATTATAGTAGGGGACTTCAACACCCCACTGTCAAAAATGGACAGATCCTCCAAACAAAAGATCAGCAAAGACATTGTGGCACTGAACAATGCCCTAGAAGAAATGGACTTAATTGATATATATAGGGCCCTTCACCCCAAAGAAGCTAAATATACATTCTTTTCAAATGCACATGGAACAT
>PVJI01021226.1:0-27470 GCA_004026765.1 Micronycteris hirsuta
GGCTATTGTTAGACTATTCTTAATTTCAATGTCTCTGGTTATGTTCTGCTTGCTTTCTGCTTTTGTTGATTATGATCCAGTCAAAGGTGAGATCATATGGTATTTGTCCCTCACTGCCTGGCTTACTTCACTTAGCATAATGCTCTCCAGTTCTATCCATGCTGTTGCAAAGGGTATAAGCTCCTTCTTCCTTTCTGCTGCATAGAATTCCATTGTGTAGATGTACCATAGTTTCTTGATCCATTCATTTGTAGATGGGCACTTAGTCAAGTGTATTTTTGAGAAAAGGGAGTTTGAATTTGATGAGGGATGAGGAACTGGACAGGCCTCTTTTTAAGACCATTCTACCACCATTTACCCAACATACTGAAAAAAAAAAAAACCCCTCATTGAAAGACCACTCAACTTTGTTCAATTATTTTTCCAGCTGAAATATACACGAACCATCTCCAGTTCTTTTTTGTCCTCATATCAAGCAATAATCAGAACCAAATTCTTAGAGTATTATAAATAGTGGATAGAATAAGATCGGTATTCTCTTAAAAAATGGCCTGAGAGCTTGCAGGGAAGAGATTCATAAGGAATTGTGGCAGGAGAAAGGGGGGAATTTTGAATGTTTCCTAGTAAGTAATTTTCCTTAATGAATTTCTCTAATTATTATATTCAAGTTTGGCTACTGGCCATATAAGTACAAAAAGGTAAATAGTATCACTCCACTCTCTTGAGAAAACTCCAAATTCTGTGTAATTACAGGGCAGGAGACAGATAACGCCAGGGTAGGGGTTAGAGACTTTTGTTTGCCTTTTTGTTATCACCTGTCACAATTTACTGGGAAGGTAAGAAAACACTGCTGTTTATCTGGATTTATAACAATCTCTAACTCCAACTTTTAGAAACTTCAAGGCTTAACTGTGACTATGTTGGCAGAGTCTAATAAATTGCTTTGTAAATGAAGCAGACAACACTGATTGATTATGTTTTACAATACAGCATTAGTAAAAAGAGAAAAGATTTTTTTTTCCCCTAAATTGAATTTAGGTTCATGTGTACCTCTTTCCCAAGAAAAACAAATGGAAACCAGTTTAGTTTATAGACAGGCTGGCCATAAAGTCTGGGGTGTATAGATAATATTATTGTATTTTATACACATAGAACACAAAATATTATCTATAGTCATCTATGTTCAGACTTTAAGGACACACTGTGTAAGGTGTTAGAGTGACAATGAAATATGAAATGATTGAGTCTGTACTGGAAGCTCTGCATACAAATGATGAACTTGAGCGTAAACTGGAGCAGTAAGACAGACTGACTTGATTTTTTAAGTTCCTCAGTTTCTACTTTCCCTTCAACTATCTAGATGAATCAGGTCAGGCAGGATAATCTCTGTGGTGTGTGTATTATCTAGTTAGTTGCTACTGTGAACACCTGCACTGTGGGAGAGATAGCTCCCTTTCATGGCTCTTGAACTAAGTCATCGATCCTTACAAGCAAAGAAATAAACACAGACTGTCCCAGTCAAACCAGGCTCACTTCCTGTTGTCTTTTAGATAGATTGTTCAGTAGAGAGAGCATTTCTTTTTCTTTTTTTTAAAGATTTTATTTATTTATTTTTAGAGATTGGGGAAAGGAGGGAGAAAGAGAGGGAAACATCAATGTGTAGTTGCTTCTTGCGCGCCCCGCACTGGGGACCTGGCCCCCAACCAGGCATGTGCCCTGACTGGAAATCAAACCAGAGACTCTGGTTGGCATGCTCAATCCACTGAACCACACCAGTTAGGGCCAGAGAGAGCATTTCTTGACTCCAAAGACTTGGGCATGCATTATAACAGCTCTTAGAAGAGCAAAGTGTGGGGCAAGTACTGATGTAGACAAGGACTGACAAAGGAACAAAAAACAAGTTGACCAGATGATCCAGACATTTACATGAGAATTTCCCATTTAAGGTTTTCAGCACTCAAATAATTGTGCAACAGTTGATATTCTCTTAAATAAAAGGAGAAAAAAACTATGCATTAGATAAAAAGACCCATCTTTCCTTGTTTTAATATATTGTGTATAAGTGATTAGAATTTAGCGTGGTTCCTACCTTAGGCACTTTCTTTGGGGACTTAATCCAGTTAGAAACATTTTGTGAAAAACAGTTTACTACCCAGAAACTTTTCCTGTTTCCAAGATAAGAAAGCCTGTTCTGCCATCTCAGCAGGCAAGGGTTGTTTAAGTTACTAGATAACAAAGTTGTTATTGATTCTATTATTTTTACTCTTCCTGATTTTCTATAGTCTAAAGGGAGTTTGTCAGAACAAGAGTGATTTTATAAAAAGAAGTAGCTGTTACTATTGTAACTGGCCTTATTGTGACAGATGGATCCTAGTGTTTTCTCACTGCCCTTTACTCTGGAGTGAGGAGAACAGAAAGCAAATAACCAAGAAACCAACACACTCATAATAATCTGGATTTCTCAGCGCTGAGCCAGAGCACTTGGAAATCAAATATTGGCCTCCTCTTGAATGTCCCTTTTAGCCTGTTGTTGTTAACCAGTTTAACATTCCCTTATCACATGCTCATGTGGGCAGAATTAAATGGAATTAGCTGCAAATTATATAAAATTCATTTACCTTTAAAGGAAGCTATTTGGTCATGTTCAGGGTAGAGAAAGTATGGCATTAAGACACAAGTTAATGGTACTGCCTGGAGATGAATCAATTTGCTTTGGTTTTATTGCCTCCCTTTATTTGCCCTTGTGTGTTAGCTACTGCGGCTGGAAATGCTCAGCTCAACTTCTCTGAACCCACCTTGGAGCCACATTAACATCCCAAGGAGAGTCCTACTCTTTCTAAACAGCTCAGTGAGAGTAAGCACAATAATAAAATAAGATCCTGATGATCCTTTCTAAATCCTTAGTCACATAAAGAATGGATGTATAAGATAGAAAGAAAATCTACGAAAATGTTCAGGATTTATAACCTACTATAAAAATGTTCAGGATTTATATGTGTTTTCCAATGTAGAGATTTAAATAACATGCTTTCTAGACTCCACAAAAAAACTATTAAAACTAATGAATGGATTCAGTAAAATCAATATACAGAAATATATTGAGTTTCTCTACATCCATAACAGCCCAACAGAAGTAGAAATAAAACAATCAAAAAGCATAAAATGCCTAGGAATAAATTTAGCCAAAGAGAGGAAAGACCTGTACTCTGAAAATTATAAGACATTGATGAAAGAAACTTAAGAAGATACAAATAAATGGAAGGATATATCATGTTCATGGATTGGAATGGATTAATATCATTAAAATGTCCTTACTACCTAAAGCACTCTACAAAGTCAATGCAATCCCTGTTAAAATACCAATGGTATTCTCAGAACTAGAACAACTAATTGTAAAACTTATATGGAACCAAAAAGACCCCAAATAGCCAAAGAAGTCTTGAAAAATAACAAAATGGCAGGTATCACAGCCCCTGATTTCAATCTACACTACAAAGCTACAATAATCAATACAGTATGGTATCTGTATAAAAACAGATCTAGAGATCAATGGAATAGAATAGAGTCCAAAAATAAATCCTTGCTTATATGGTCAGTCTATGACAAAGAAGGCTAGAACAACAGAGTCTTTTCAATGGAGTAAAGACAATCTCTTCAATGAGTGGTGTTAGGAAAACTGGATAGATACAGGAAAAAAAATGAAACTGGACCACTTTTCTATACCATATACAAAAATAAACTCAAAATGGATTGAAGACTGAAGTGTAAGACGTGAAGACATAAAGCTCCTAGAAGAAAACACAGGCAATAAACTTTTTGACATTGGTCTTAGCAATTCTTGGATGTCTACTTAGGCAAGGATGGCAAAAGCAAAAAAACAAATGGGACTACATCAAACTAAAAAGTTTATGTACAGTGAAGGAAACCATCAAGAAAATGAAAGGACATCCTATTGAATGGTAGAAGATATTCTCAAATAATATTTTTGATAAGAGGTTAATATTAAAAAACGCATAAGGAAATCATACAACTAAAAACCAAAAAGCAAGCAATCCTCTTACATAGTGGACAAAGGACCTGAATAGATATTTCTCCAAAGAGAATGTAGAAATGACCAACAAATACATGAAAAGGTGTGCTCAACATCCCAAATCATCAGGAAAATATATATACATATGTATAACAGTAAGATAAAACCTCACACCTGTCAGGATTACTATCTCTCTCACACACACACACACACACACACACACACACAGATACACAAAATAGCAAATGCTGCCGAGGATGTGGAGAAAAGGAAACCGTGTGCACTATTGTTGGGACTGTAAAATTGTGCAGCACTATGGGAAACAATATGGAGATTCTCAAAAAATTAAAATAACGCTGCTATATGACCCAGCACTATCACGTAGCTGTGTTTATCCAAAGAAAAGAAGAACACTAATTTGAGCCCTGGCTGGGTGGCTCTGTTGGCTGAAACATTGTCCCAACATCAAAAATGTTGTGGGTCCCAACATCAAAAATGTTGTGGGGTCAGGGCACATACCTAGGTTTCGGGGTTCAATTCCCAGTTGGGATATAAGGGAGGCAACAAATTGATGTTTGTCTCTCACATCAATGTCTGTCTGTCTGTCTGTCTCTCTCTCTCTCTCTCTCAAAGTCAATAAATATATCCTCAGGTGAGGATATTTTTTAAAAGAACACTAATTTGAAAAGATATGTGCACCCCTGTTTATTGAAGCATTATCTACAATAGCCAAGATACAGAAGCAACCTAGGTGTCCATCAATAGATGAGTGGATAAAGAAAATGTGGTACATATATACAAATAGAATATTACACAACCATAAAAAAAGAATGAAATCTTACCATTTGCAACAGCATGGATGGACCTACAGAAAATTATGCTAAGTGAATTAAGTCAGACAGCGAAAGACTAATACCATATGATTTCACTGATATGTGGAATCTTAAAAAACACACATACGAAACAAAACAGAACCAGACTTTTACACACAGAGAGCAAGTTAATGATTGCCAAATGGGAGGGGGTGGGAGATTGATAAAGAGAGAAAAAAATAACACGTTTTCTGCACTGACTTAAGCATTTTTTCATTGATTTCCTCATTTAAACCTCACAAAAATCTTATAACATAGAAATATATTTTTATTTGAATGCCCATGCTTCATGTTTGTTCTTTAAGAGTATCTATAAGTCTCCATATGCCAAATAAAATACAGTTTAAATGTTTATATTTCTTTTTGTTGTTGTTATTCTCAATTTGTAGTGTGCGTAAGAATCATCTTGGGCCCTGATTGGTGTGGCTTAGTGGGTTGGGTGTCATCCTGCAAAGCAAAAGGGTCACTGGTTTGATTCCTGGTCAGGACACATGCCTGGGTTGCACATCCCTGGTCAGGAGTGTAAGAGAGGCAACGGATCGATGTTTCTCTCCCTCTCTTTTCCCCTCCCTTCCCCTTTCTGTCAAAATAAATACATCTTTTTTAAAGAAGAATGACCTTGGGTTTTTTGAAAATGCATATTCCGAGGTCCCATTACACCCCAGATATGGTTATTCAGTAGGTATAGGAGTAAGCTCAGGAATTTGCATTTTATAAGCACACCACTGGTTTTTTCCTGTGGTAAAATTGGTATACAAGATGATATATATTTCAGATATACAACATTATAATCCCACATTTGTTTGCACTATATAATGTTCACCACACGTGTCCCAGTGATTCTGGTACACATGGTTCCACAATCACACTGCCAGAAACACGGCTCCAGGTTATTCCATCAGTTAGTCCAAGTTTGTACCTTTGTGAAAGTTGCTTATAAACGTAAATATGTTGTAATGTGTAATTGGGAAAAAATGCACAAAATAAACGTATTCAAATTCAGTTTCTCTCAGCACAGCAGTACACTGATAAGGGATCTCTGCCATAGGAAGCATTATGAATAGGAAAATTCAGTGAAGTTGACACCACAACCAAACGATGAGCCTTTACTTAATTCTCTGCAAGAAAGGGAATGGATCTACCCTAAGAACCCCAAAGAGAGGGCCTTCAGTGCTGCCCCTCTGAGTTTGGAGCTAACTCTCCCACTTTAATTCCCACAGATTTTTAATGGTAACACTTTTGTATGGGTCTTAGATTTGGTGACACACAGAGGTATCACTTTGATGAAGGTGTTTCTACATCTTCACAAGGAAAGCTAGGGTTGCACATGACCACCTTCTCAACCTAGAGAAAGTAGGAATGAAAGGACTCCAGCCCTGCTCCAACCCAGACACCAGAATCACTCCCTTCTCCCCTGAGCTGTTTGAGGGTTTCCCCTGAGTTTATGACAATAGCTTCGTATTCAGTCTGGGGAATGGAAGAACCATAGACAATGCAGTGGAAGTGGCCTTTGGCTATTAAGACAGGGCTCAGGTGCTGGATCCCACATCTAGTAGGATGCTCATCCCAGTAGGGATGTGATTAGTTCACCCTTCAATCCTTATTATCAGACTTCCCTGGACATAGAAAGGAGAAATCCCTGCACCTGTTTCTGCATGGGGTGTGGAGGGCTGGTTTGAGAGAGTGCTACCCAGCTCTCCCCACCCCCACCTCTCCTTTAAGCACTTTGGGACATATTCCCCTGAACACAGGAATATAGCCACACAGTGCTTTCTCCCAGTGTTCCTGAACATACCTTTTCTTCCTCTCTGGGAATATCCCTAGACATGAGCTTTTGTTAACAGCTCTGCCATTCTTTTGGATGCTTGTAGATGCATAAAAAGCAATGCTAGGGGAGAAAGGAAGAGATGACCATTTATTTACTGACTGCCTATGGAGTGCTAGGGACATTAAACATTTTGTCTCAGTGACTTCTCACAAAAACGATTTTAGCCCGGCTGGTGTAGCTCAGTGGATTGAGCGCAGGCTGGGAACCAGAGGGTCCCGGTTTGATTCCCAGTCGGGGCATATGCCTGGGTTGCAGGCCAGGTCCCCAATGAGGGCCATGTGAGAGGCAACCATACATTGCTCTTTCTCCCTCCCTTCTCCTCTCTCTGAAAATAAATAAATAAAATCTTTAAAAAAAAACGATTTTAAAAATATATCTTTACTACCAACTACATAGGCAAGGTAATATAGTGTCATATCTAAGAGAAAAACCTCCTCTGGGATCTAGGCTCTGCCACTTACTAGCTGTGTGATCCTGGGCAAGTTACATCTCTATGCCTTAGTTTCCCCCACAGCAAAGTGAGAATAAGAGTATCTACCTAATGGCATTTTAATGAGGATTAACATAGGTAAAATGCTTGAAACAAAGCCTGGCTCCATGTGTGTGCTCTTATCAGAGTGCTCAGTGAATCTACCTTATGGGCAGTATATTATGTCCACTTTACAAATAAGGACAGGGAGGCTCAGTGGACTTATGGAACTTGCTAGGGGACACACATCTTGTGCAGGGCAGAGGGAGATTTGGAAGAGAGGTGTACGCAGCTCCCAGGAGCTTCCCATCACCCACCAAAGCCAAAACATGTTTTTACTATGTTTCTATCCCTCAAAGAGATTGCAAGCAGACACATAGGAAAGGCTGAATAGGTGTCTCATCAAAAATATTACTGAAATTATTTGTCCTTCCAATTAAAACCATGTGAAAAGCAGGATGGTTTAGAAAGGTGGCTGGAGTGACAGGGAAGTGTGGGTCATCTTTGGGCTGGACCAGGAACCTGAAGGTAAGAAAATGTTCCCAGAACAAAGGATTAGTCACAGGAACCCCCGATGAAGGAGAGTGGAAGGCAAAGAAGGGAATTTGGCTGGAAGCTAGGAGGTGGTTACCCAGGACTAAGACCAGAAGGGAAATAACAAGGGCTGGGATTTCTGGGCGGTGGAGTCTGGGTGAGAGCAGGCGGGAGGAATGGGTCCAGAACTGTAAAGGTAGGCAGTAGTTATGCCAGAGGCGGGACAAGCACAGAGCCTCAGAGTCTCTCCTTCCTTTCACACTTTCCTTTCAGCTGCAAAGTAAACTGAGAGCCTTAGGAGAATTAAACAAAAGGAAGACAAAAGGGCTTGTGGGCTAAGGGTCCCACTTCTGGGAAGCAGCCCTAGGAGTGGGCCAAGTGACAGCACAGTACTGAGGGGCACAAGGAGCCGCCCCTGCTCTGCTCTGCTCCTCTGCTGGAAAAAGCCAGTGAGGCAGAGAACAAATCAAGTGCCCACCTAAATGAGAATTTTAGTCTGCGTTTACATACGCGATTGGGTAGGGGAGAGGCTGAATTTTCGGCAAAATAATTTCCACTCTCCACTCATTTTTGCTGGATTGTTTTTGCCCTACTAGTTGGTGGAGAGCCTTTAATTCAAAGTCTGAGGTCCTTTTCCCTAAAGGAGAGAGGTTTTCCTTGGCGCTTCTCAGACCTGGGTACGAGGCTCTGAGGAAGTCCCAGGGCAGTAGGAGGGAAGGCCGGTCCACCCTGGGGGACAAAACCGGCCTGCATAAGCACCCGCTGAAGGAAAGGCCAGTGTGCCAAAATTCAAAGTAAATGATGGCCGTATTCTCACTCCGTACATCATATCGTTTGCTTCAGCCTTTTAACTCAGGGTGTAATTTAATTTATATTTTTAAGAGCAAATTAGTTATAAAAACAAATGTGCTCTAATAAACTAAATTCCTTAAAAACATATCATTTGAGTTCAATGTAGTTCATCTTTTTTTTTTTTTTTACCTTTATGATGGGATACAATAGCTTGAAAATTCTTAATGCCAAGCCCAATTCAGCCCTTGGAATGCTTGTGAAAAAGCAAGAACACGGTAACCGGCGTTCTCCAGAACACAAACTGCGGCCCGGGAAGGGAAGAACGGGGAGGGCAGACGAGGACCCGCAATATCAGCGAGGGCTATCTGGACGTCCTGCTAATAAACGACTTTTTCACTGTCCACACTATAATTGGTTTACAGCCTTTCTTGTTTATTTATCCATAAGAGCTGCTGTTAAATGGCTCGGGAAGGCGCTCGCCTAATGGCTCAGTAACGCTCTGGGCCCGCGGGAGGCGAGAGGGGCGCGGGCGTCAGCGGGGAGGCGAGCGGAAACGCAGTGCACCTGTAATGGACTTGGCGCTTTTATGGTACCAGGAGCTGCATCCACAGAAGAAATACGACGCACGCCTTTTCTCAGTGGAGGGCTTTACCGGGTGAAGCCATACATATTATATATTATGTATTAGGTATTGTATATTATATATTACATTATATCATATCACATATGTTACATTATATTATGTTATGTTATGTTATATTATTATATATAACTAGCCAATCCAAAAACCCTGTTAGCTTTGTCGCACTAAATAATACTATATTGCTGTTTGACCTTAGCTTCCTGGGTCACTTCTTTAGGTAGCAAGCAGTGGCTAATGCTACCGCAGAAAGTGAGAACGCGCACCTTTTGCACCCCGTCCCCTCCCCCACGCGCCTGTGCAGCCTGGGTTCCCGGGGTTTTTGCCCTCTAGCGTGGTGAGCGGGTTTGCTTTCTGCTGAGCGTCTGTTTTCTTTCTGCAGGGCCGAGCAAAAAAGATTAAATGGGAGCAAATGAAGCATCGAAATGGAGACCAATTTACAGAAATGTGCAATTAGCGAGAAGTGCAAAGTAAACACTCTAGGTCGAGGATGGCAGGTGAGGCCAACGGGGGCGGAGGCGGGGGCTGGCTACCAAATCTGGAGGAGGGTGTTGGCGCGGGGAGGAGATGGGAGGAGGAGAAGGAAGAAGAGGAGCGGAAGGGTGGCCAATCTTTGTCCCAAGCAGAATTCGCCAAAGGCTCATAACCCCGTCGCCTAGTCAACCCGCGGAGACTTGGCAGATTATCTCCGAGGGTCAACACGCCGCGGCCGGGCAACCCCTACAGCCCTGCGCTCCTGATCGATGTGGTCACTCGCGGCCCGGGTGATAGCGTCGGGTTCTCCGCGACCGCCGCGAACAATAGACTCATTGACTCCGGAGTGCAGAGATTAGGTGCGCGGGTCCCATGGCCTTTCCATCCCTGGCCGCCCCCCACCCCCGGGACCGCAGGTGGCCCTTTTCCCTGAAGAAATCTCTGAACCCCCCCACCCGCCGGGCGTCCTGGTAGCTGAGCGCGTTCCCAGACCCGCTCAGACCTGTTCGTGCCTAGCACACACCTAAACACCCACTCTGAGGTGGCACCAGCATCTAGCAGAATTCTGCAGAGAAGTCAAATCCCACCTTGGCTTTTTGCTTAGTGCACTCAATCCGTAGGCATGGAAACGCAAATATTTCCACTAGGAGAAAAAAAAATTAAAATCTACCTGTTAAAGGACTGGATGCAGCTTGTACTTTAGGAAAGTCAAATTGTAGTGATTTTTCTCTTGTTGGTTCCTTGTGCTTCATGTTCCCTCTTGTCTAGACTTTTCTGCAAAAGTATCTAGTTTTTCTAAAACCCCACCTTGCGGTTCAAGGACTATGTTAATTTCGACAAGAGCCGACCCGAGGCCGCTCAGGGCGCCCAGGGCCGAACGGCCGGCGACGCTGGTCAAGTCCAGGCCGAGGGTGGCGGCCGCGGAGCCCCGGAGACAGCCCTTCCGCACCGTCCAGTCGGAAAAAGTATCTCTATGTAAGTCAGGACCCCAGAGTGCCACGAAGTTACCCAATCGGTGGAAGCCAAAGGCCGACGTTGTCATAAAAACGCAGCGCCTTTATTTCTTTTGTAAACACTGCCTACCTCTCCCCGTCTTGCGTCCTGCCTTCTTTCAATGGAACGAGCGAGTCGTCTCCAGCTGACCGACTCCGCCGCGGGCGGATCGGCGGAGAGCCAACTTCTTTCCCCCCTTGCCACACGAGGAAACCCTTCGAGTCCCGATTTATCTAAATCAAAATTAATAATGCCTAGTAAATTTTTCAAAATAAAAAGACACCGTGAATGCTTCAGAAATTACAGTTTACTCTCCAGAATTCCCGCAGCACAGCCACAGACAAAAACACTCAACAAAAGCTGGGTCTTTGTGTGTTCGCTCATCCGCACCCGTGGTGGCTGTGTACGCACCGCACACACGAAAGAGAACCGACTGCTTCCAACCTGGAGAGCTAGGTCTGCAAGCTCTTTGGACCGTATTCCCTGACAGTTAAAAACAGTTTAAATGTACAACCTCAATATGTACATTTATAAATTATTTATCAAACATACAATAGACCGTTTAAAATCTGATGAAACTGTTTCTATAAGTGAATAGAAGTTGTAAGATTTTCGTGCGCGCCCAGCTTTGGAGAGCTCGGCCAACGGCGCGTTCTGGTGCGCGCAGCAAGCTCAGCTGAGAGAGAAAATCGAAACAAATGCGGGCGCTCGCGGGGACCTGGGCGGTGCTCTTCCGGCAGTCCTTCCGGCCAATCAGGGCCCCAGGCTGAGCCACGTGGGTCACAGCGGAGCCAATGGCCGGGCGGCCGGCCCGCGAGTCCCAGCCAGCCGCGGGTTCCCTTTGCGCGCCGAGCAAAGCTGTCAAAGCGAACTGGCGTGGCGCCGGGAGTGGGAGAGCAGCGCGGCTCCGAGTTACCGGCTCCAGCTCCCCACTCCGGGTTCCCAAGCCCCGGCGGCAGCATGAACGGCGAGGAGCAGTACTACGCGGCCACGCAGCTTTACAAGAACCCGTGCGCGTTCCAGCGGGGCCCGGCGCCCGAGTTCAGCGCCAGCCCCCCTGCATGCCTGTATATGGGCCGTCAGCCCCCGCTGCCGCCGCCTCCATTCCCCAGCACCCTGGGCGCGCTGGAGCAAGGCAGCCCGCCGGACATCTCCCCATACGAAGTGCCCCCGCTTGCCGAGGACCCCACGGTGGCACACCTCCACCACCACCTGCCCGCTCAGCTCGCGCTCCCCCACCCGCCCGCTGGGCCTTTCCCGGATGGAGCCGATCCGGGCGCCCTGGAGGAGCCCAGCCGCGTCCAGCTGCCTTTCCCGTGGATGAAGTCTACCAAGGCTCACGCGTGGAAAGGCCAGTGGGCAGGTAAGCCTGGATCCCGGCCCCTCTCCCCTCATCCTCTCTCAGCTGGCTGCCCCTACCTCCGATCACTCCGAAGGACCTCTCCCAGTTCGCGTTCCTGGCCCCTACGGATAACCCGGGGTCGAACTAAACTACACGGGGACCCAACGAGGCCATCCCACACTGACGCGCTTTTCGGGTACGATTTGGAGCGTCTCTGCCTCTCAGCTCTCCTTCTGGGAGCTTAAGCCCCTATCTCCCCTGTACGCTGAACTCCGGGAGCCACTCGCCCCTCCCAGAGAACCAAGGCCTGGCCGAGCTCAAGGCTTCGGAGCCTACAATCCTCCTCCAGCTGGGGATCCTCCCGCCCCGGGCTCCCGGGAGTTCGCGTGGAAGAAATGGAGCAGGGTTCGGGGTACCTGTGAGCGGCGGGAGCGCGCCTTCGGAGCCCGGGTCCCCGGGCGCCTGTGTCGGGCGGTTTCACGGCAGCACGGCGGCAGTCCTGGGCACCCAGTACTGGCAGGAAAGCAGGGAGGGCCGGCGGCCAGGGCGCACCAGACAGGAGCGAGTCAAGGTGGGGCTCACCGCAAGGCCGGGGGCGGCCGCTCACCTGAGAGCCTGGCAGCTGGGCCAGGAGCCTGCGATGCTGAGTTCAGCTCGACCACACAGAGGTGCTGAGGGGTCTCCCCGCGCAGCCGGCGGGAAGTCAGTCTGAGGAAGGAGGTGCTCTTCAGCGCGGCCGGCCGGGGAAGCGGGGCCCTGGGTCTCTGCGGCCCGGGGCCGAGGCGGGCACCGGAAGGTCTCCCCGGAGCTGGACCCGGAGAGCAGAGACCCGGCTCTCGCCCTCCGGCCGTCCTTCCCCCGCCCCCGGCTGGCTGCGATCTCCCACGCGGCCTGCGACGCCCCCACCACACAATGTTATCGCTTCCGTGCCGAGGCCACTTCTGGTCACACCTGCACTGCAAATAGACTTTGCTTTCCTTCCAGCTCACGGTCGGGATGCGGGGAGAGGCTCGAGCAGGCGCCCCTGACGCTCCTCGAGGTCTGGCCGGTCCTGCCTGGCCCTGGCCCTGGCCCTGGTGCAGCCGAGCAGGGCGCTGGGGTCCCGGCCAGCTCAGAGCCCCGGGGCTCACCTTTCCCAGTTTGCTTTCTCTCGGAACCGAGCGTGAGGACCGAGCCGGTCCCGAGTCCTGAGTCCTCCTCCGGCGAAACCCCGGCCCACGGCGGTTGCCCAAGGCGGTTCCAGGGGTGCGGGCTGCTTCTGCGCACTTACCTGCCCTCGTGGCCCGGGCCTAGTGACGCGGAGTGTCGCGGGAGGCCGGGGACAGCGTCCTGCAGTCGGGGCGAGGACCTGTCCCCCGTAGTTTCCCGCGGGGAGCCGCGGTCCCCCTCTGGGGCTCCCTTCCGCAGGGACGCGCGTTCCCGGCGTCCCGGGCCCTGCTGCCCGCTGCTTCAGGAAAAGGGCTGCGAGGCCCTGAGGTGGGCTAAATTTCCTACCCTTCTCCCCCAAGGGTGTTATGGCAGCTCTGGTGGAGCTTGGGCTCCAGCGGATCCAAAAAGCCGGAAAATAAAACCCGAGGGAAAATCGGCAACCTTGCCAGGGGCACGGAGCGACCCTGGAAGGGTGACATCCCCAGCCTGGAGCGTCGGGGCTGGAGGGGCCTCTGCCAGCACCCTCTGGCTCACTGCGGGCTCGGCCAGCCAGGAAGGGGCCCAAACCCTCTTTCCTGGAAGCTGCTTGGGGGAGGGGGTCCTCCCCGGAAAACATTCCAAGGAGCGGAACTTCAAGGGCCTGAGAATCAGCACAGTGAGTTCGCACGTCCCTGAGGAGAAAGAAGTGACCAGAGGGCTTTATTCGTAGTGCAGATATGAATACTAACAACAGGGACTTCGGAAAAAACTCGGCCTAGAAAGTGAACTGTCTCAGCCTCGCTGGCAGGATCCGCTCGCCCAGCACCTTGCCAGCTCCCCAATAACGCCGCTCCACCGCAGCTTTCCCCTCCATCTCCTGCCAGCTCCCCGGAGCGCAGGTCTGTGGGGTAGCGGCCCCAGCACAGCGCCAGTCGCAGCTCCTCTGTGAGGCCCACAGGAGAGGACCAGAGCCCCAGAGGGGTTGTGGGTTGAATGTAAGAACCTTGGGGGCCTTTTAAATGTTCCTGCACGCTTCTTTCCCAGGCCAGGGAAGACTTGGAGGTGTCAGAACCAGAGATGCCCCGCAGCAGGCAGACCTCCTTCCTGACTCAGGCCTGAGCCTCTGCATCTTCTAGGAGCCAACTTTTAGTCTGGGGGGAAACCCAGCAGGTTCCATTGTGTCATTCACCCTCCCCTGCAACACGAACTCCAGCTTTTCAGCTCCCTGAGGCCTAGCCAGCAGTCACAGGAGAAATGTTTCATACCTCTGCCCTAACATGAACAGACGTAGGCCTTGTCCCAGAGTTTTAGTAAAGTTTATCCCAACCGGGTCCACAGCCCATGCAGTCAGTATCCTGAATAGAGAGGAAAAGCTTGGGACCGCCAGGAGCCAGGCGGCAAACACAGGCTGTGCAGTGCGAACCCACAGAATCAGGCTGGTCCCTGCTTCCCCAGGTCTGGGCTGGGAGCTGGGAGCTCCTGACCCCCACCCCTCACCAGCCTCCTCCAGTCCCCAGAGGGATTTCGGGCCTCCTGGCCTCCCCTCAGCCAGCATCTGGGGCCTAGGACAGGGAGGCTGAGGCTGATAGTGACCTTCTTAGAGGCCCGGAAGAGTTTCCCTTCTTTTTCAGGGCAGGTGCCTAGCAGAGGTTAAAATGAGAACAATGATAGAAAATGTACTGGCTCTTGAGTTGGAGCCAATTACGATAAAACTAAAGAGATACAATATATGGTCAGACATAACTATATATATTACATAGATACATATAGAGTTATATTGGCTCAAGGTTTTTCAACATTTTTATTAGCTCTAGGTTTTTCTTAACTAAGTTTGCACCTATTCCTTGGTAGTGAAATCAATTTACTGGGTTGAGACCTTTTTAAAAAAACGAAATAGTAAACAGCAGGAAAAAATTAAATAGCATCGTATATGGTAAAGGTTCATTTTGTGTCCTGAAATTTTTGTGTCGGTTATACGTCTGTGTGAACTGGGTAGTGGTCTGTAATGTATTTCTCACTGTGGGTCATCTGCAGAAAGTGGGGTGTTTTTTTAGTTGTATATTAAAGACATTTTATTGCCTTTGTAGAACCAAGTAGGTTTAGATATCTATGATGTGCGGGATTTTTTTTTTAAGATTTTATTTATTTATTTTTAAAGATAGGAAAAGGGAGGGAGACAGAGAAGGAGAGAAACAGCAATGTATGGTTGCCTCTCACATGGCCCTCACTGGGGACCTGGCCCGCAACCCAGGCATGTGTCCAGACTGGGAATCCAACCGGTGACCCTTTGGTTCCCAGCCCATGCTCCACTGAGCTACACCAGCCAGGGCTGTTGTGCGTTTTAATCAGCATCAACACGAACACCAGTTAAGGGAGCCCGTTCAAGAACCCACCGCAGGGTCAGTGAGAACCTTGACCTCCCGGAGAAGGCGACCGGAGGATGTGTGGGCCCCTACTGGGGTGGGCGCTGCGGCGCGGCAGAAGGGGTGGTTTCGTGGGATTGGGGCTGAGCGGTCGGGGTGCGTGAGTGACCGCAGGGCGAGAGGAGCGGGGCCCGGGGGCCACACTCAGCGCTGTGTCTCCCGCAGGCAACGCCTACGCGGCAGAACCCGAGGAGAACAAGCGGACGCGCACCGCCTACACCCGCGCGCAGCTTCTGGAACTGGAGAAGGAGTTCCTATTCAACAAGTATATCTCTCGACCCCGCCGAGTGGAGCTGGCTGTCATGCTGAACTTGACGGAGAGGCACATCAAGATCTGGTTCCAAAATCGCCGCATGAAGTGGAAAAAGGAGGAGGACAAGAAGCGGGGCTGTGGAACGGCCGCCGGGGCTGGCGGGGACGGGGAGCCCGAGCAGGACTGTGCGGTAACCTCGGGAGAGGAGCTGCTGGCGCTGCCACCGCCGCCGCCCCCCGGGGGGGCTGTGCCACCTGCTGTCCCTGTTACAGCTCGAGAAGGCCGACTGCCTCCAGGCCTTAGTGCGTCACCGCAGCCCTCCAGTGTCGCGCCCCTGCGGCCCCAGGAACCCCGGTGAGAGGTGGGGGCTCCTCCCTGCCAGAGGCTTTGACCACTCGCAGAGGAGCGGGGAGCGGGCCTAGGACCCCAGGTGTGGACCACCAGCCCTGGCCGTTTGACGGGGCAGGTGCTGCAGCGCCCGCCCCAGGCGGGAGGGGAGAAGCGGCGCTCTCAGGTGCCTGTGCCAACTGGGGAAACGCTGGCTGACCTTCCAGAAGAAGGGACGGTTTCTGTAGACCTGAGTCTTCTTCTGGCGATATTCTTGGATCGCCACGCCTGCCACTTGTTGTGCAGGTCCCAGCCTCCAGAACCAGGGACGTCTTTAGAGAAACCAACTCTTCAAAAGACAACAACAACCGCACTAATTGGAACGCTCTCCCAAACACGGCAAGCCAGCTAAAGGGAGTGCCTGTGTGTGCCCAGAACAGAGCCATTTTGACTCTGGCTTCTGCCTTAACGTTTAGAGATAATTGTAAGGAAATGTCAGAGGTTTCAAAGACCCAATGAAATAGATGCCCTTGGACTTGAGTAATTCTTTCCCCCTCCTTCTCCTCCTTTCTTTTAAAACCCATTTAGCACAGCAACATACTTCCCCAGAACACATCCTTACTTCAGTCTGCACCTCTTTGCTCTGAAGAAGAGGTATTACAAGGGGAGCTGGGCAGTAGCAGGGCTGGTGTAGGAGCAGAGTGAGAGTCCCTGTGTACCCCTCTGTCAGACATTTCCAGAGAGAGCGGCAGAGATGGGTCTGCACCAAAGGGTTTGGGGAAGAAAGATGGACCCTCGAGTGAACTTTCTATTAAGGACGTGGATTTAGTTCCTGGTCCCAGGGCGGAGAGGCTGTGTGGAAGGCAAGCAGCGTTGCCTGACCCACCTTGGAATCTAGTCACAGAGCCAGTATGGTTTCCACATCTTTAGAAATGATTTTAAAAAGCATGTGTTTGAGGAGATAGGAAACTGGTTATTTTTATTTAAAGTTGTGAAGTTACCTAACAGTTCTTTACAAACAGGTCTGTGGTTTCCAGGTCAGTTTTGGTTTGAATGCAGGTGATGTTTGTGGAACTTGTTTAATAAATACGGATAACATGGAAAGAGATGAAAACTGATTCCTTTGCTTTGGATCCAGCCTCTGCTGCAGTGCGATGATTCCAGTTCACTTTAAAATCAAAGCACCATTCATCTTTTCCATACTAACAGGGAAGAGCCCATAATTAAGGAACATACATTTGGGTTTGCGATTGGGGTAACGTGTTAACATGTGAATTCTTGGTTTTGTTTTGTTTCATTTTTAACTTGAGCCACTTCTCAAGATGGATTTCATCAGTAAGAAAGCCCTGAGGCATGGGGGTGGGACTGCAGCTGAGCAGGGCTGAACTGGCCAGAGGCTCAGGGAACCTCGGAGTTGGCCAGGGCCATGGCTGGGTCCCCTCTTTTGTCCCCAAGAGGTGGTCTGGGAGAGGGTTTTTTCTTTGGCTCACCCAAGGGAGTGTTGCTTTGGATGAGTCCATGCCCCTGGATCCCTAGGTCCAGACTGTCTTGTGCTAGGGACAAACAGGCCCTGACTCAGTGGGCTTCCAGTCCCTGGAGTTACCTGTTCCTCCTGGCGTCTGTCAGCGTCTTAGCCCATTTGTGTGCTGGGATACACCTCCACTGCGCTCCCACCCTGGGGGACTAGCGGGCTCCCTGGAGTGACTGCTAGTATTCTGTGCTGCAGAGAGATGCAGGACTTGTTTTTCTTTAGTTGTTGGTTCTTGCATCTTGCTTTTTGTTTTTGAGAGAAATAGAATCATTCGCCCCTTGGAGGAAAAGAAATTAGGTGGATCAGAAAAGGGAACCTTCTCATCAGTGAGATGGGTCTCAGAGAGCAGCCCTCGCCCTGCAGCCTCTTCACACCCCGCCCCAGCCCGGACTCCGGGGCACAGGATGTGTGCCTTACCGTAACCCGAGGGCCCCTAGTTCTGGCCCATGACCCTGATAGAATCGTTCAATTTCCCCAAGCCTCAGTTTCCTATCTGTAAAGTGGAGGTGAATTATAGCGCATGGAGATTTAAACATAACAACGTGTTTGACTCAGTATCTAGAAAGCAGTCACCCCTCCACAGCATCACTACTGCTGACGGACCTTCGTTCTTTTCCGAAGTGCGGGGGAGCTGCCGCCGCAGAGATTGGGGAGGATTTTCTTCTGACACCTGAGTCGCCCTCTCCCTTGACAAACTCCCACGCCGTCGCTATTGATACGACTGTAGTTCATGTAACCACCGATCTTTACTGCGCACTTCCTCCTAAAGAACCTCCTCAGATTTCCCACAGCGACCTTCCCCGGGCAGGAGACTGTCTGCCTCTTACGCGGGGGCAGCAGCTGCCGAGCAGCCGGGAGGCCCGCGGGGCTGCGCGGCAGTTGGCAGAGGAGACGGGGTTTGTTCTGGGGAGGGGCGGGGGCCAAGAAGCTTCAGGGGCTCCGCGCCAAGGCCTCTCCCCTCTCGGGGGCTCCGGTCCCAACAGCCCCCAGAGTGCCGGCCAGGCGGGGCGGCTGCCCGCTGCCTCTCCCCGCGGATTCCAGGGCTCCCTACTCTACGGAGAAGATGCGGTCTGTCGCCCGGCGCGGGGAGGGCGCGACGGGAAGGAGCGGGTGCTGACCAGGACCCGGCGCCCGGCCTCAACCGCCCAGGTTCGGGCCCCGCTGCGAAGATTCTCTAAAGGCGCCCTCGGCTGCTCTCTGTGCTGCTGGCGCTTTCTCGGAGGAGAAAGCCAGGCCTGCCACCTTAGACTTGAACGTCAGGCCTCTTTACCTACGTGTGGCACTTAATTAATCTCGTTTTCTCTTCCACAAAAAGGGCTCAAAACAAGGATGAAATGAGATGATGTCTTTGGAGAGTTTAATACCCTGCCCGGCGTAGTGGGCAGGGTGGGCCGGTGCGGGGCGGGGGCGGGGAGGCGGAGGTGGTGCTGCCAAGAGAGGCCGGCCTTCCAGGGCGGCCGCGGGAGGCCGCGCGGGCGACGCCCTGCTGGCCAGAAGGACCTCGGAGAGAGGAGGGCAGAGGAATGAGGTCTGCCTGGGAGCGCCACTCAAGAACCAGAGGACTTTGTCGGACCCCTGAGGCCACAGCTCATAGGGCGACTCACAGGGGGGCTCGACGTGCGAGTCCCTTGCTTTGCGCAGCCACCGTCGCCCAGCTGGCGAGGGGACGCGCCCTGTGGGCCGCGGGGGCTGAGCGCTTACAGTTCTACGCCCGAGTCCCGTCCACAGCCCAGTCCCCTGAGGGCGGGAGGAGGCCGGAAAACCGACAGGCCGGGTCTTGGGATGAGCCCGTTTCCGCCAATCTCGTGATTTTCTCCGGGTGCCAGAACTGCGGAGGCGACACACTGCCTCCCCGCTTCAAGCTGACCACACTCCTCTCGAGGAGGAGAGTCGCACCGCAGGCCCTCCAGGCCGCGGAGGGAAAGCAGGGTTCCCGCGAGGCCGCGCGCCGTGCCCCGCGCAAAGTGCGCTCTTGGCCCGTGCGCACCAGGATCCCGGCCCCCGCGGGGCTTGCTTAACGAGCGCGGAAGTCCCGGGGCGCGTCCGCCTACACCTCCACTCCCGAAAATTCGCGGAGCGAAGCCACAAGCCCCACCATTCCTTCCCTAATCTTTGGCAGGGGGTGTTGGTTCACGGAGCGCGGGGTGCTGCGAAAGACTGGGCACTGATTGTGCTTCGAGTCGAACCCCGGCGCTCCCCGCGTTTGCTGAAGCTGCCGGTCCCGGGATTCGGAGTATCTTGGTCGGTTCCCTACCATTCACCCCGTGCCGCAGAAGCCCCTGAGAGTGAGAGCTGGGGTCGCAGGCCCAGGTGAGCAGGGCGCTGTTCGGGCGGGACCCGGGGCTGTGGAACTCCTTGGAGGTGGGGTCGCGTCACAGCGCCAGAACTCGTGTACAGCAAACAAAATCTCCGTTTCTTCTGCGACGTATTTCTTTTTGCACTTGGCTAAAGAATTTCTCACCTTAAAAGGGGATTCATGCATTGTAGTAATATCTGAGAGGTGATGATGATTTCAGGTTCCACCTGTTGGGTTTTTTTTTAAGCAGGTTTGATGCCTGTGATTCTCTTGCACTTTTCTGACCGGAGCCTGAACGGATTCAGCACCATTCATCGGACTCCTGCTCTGTGCCAGGCGCCGCTGGAAGTCACGCAGTGCTGGCTGGGGAAGCTGTGACGATTTGTAAAAGCCGGGTCATGACGATTCTCGCAGTGAATTTACCGGAGTAAATAGTTCTCAGGTGGCCCAGATTTCTCCTTTTGGACAACAAAGGCTGTTTTGATTTCCCAAAATAATTTTGGCCCCCTGGTCTAGCACAGAACCCTCTCCATATCCTCTCTTTCAGCTAATTCAGTTCAATGCACTTAAGTTTGAGTGAAATCTGTCTTACACTGTCCTTTCGAGCTGGTGAAATCAGCCCGTTCTTACTGTATTCCCTCATTTACCCTCCCTCCCTCCTTCGATCTGTGTGTCTACAGGTATGGTGTGCCTTAGGGGTCTCAGGGTGAGTCTCTCTCTGCCTTTTTGTGTCCGACTGTGCCTGTGGGGCTTATGTGTGTTTGTGTGCATGGTTTAAGGTGTGTCTTATGTGGGCTGCAATGGTGACAATGATCAGTGAGTGTCGAGCGGCCAGGGACAGGTTCCTACATACTCTTTTTTCCCACCAGAATGGCCACCTAATGACATTGCTGCTGATGCCAACTTCTACTCAGCTCTCAATTCTTTGTGTTGACACAATGTTTAAAGGCAGGAAATGCTGCCTTAAGAAAGCCTGGGTGAGAACTTTGGTAGAAGCTGACTGATTGCTAAAGTATTGCATGACTGCATAAGGAATTTAAATTTTTTTTCTTTCTAAGAAAAAAGTTTGAAACTAAGTTCTTTAATGTCAACAGCATCACCTAGAAACCCTCCTGAAGAAGGGTCTGAAGAAGAAAGTTCTGGGTTGACACTGAACCAAAATTTTACTCAAACCCAACTCCAACAAGCTGGATGTGGGAGCAATAAACCTAACAGGAAACTGAGGCAGAGCAACAGGGAGCCTCCCTGTAAAGGAAATAGGAGTGATGCAGACTCTCAGCTGGCACCCAGCCTTGAGGAAATTGATTCCTGTGGACAGCATGAGCAGTGGGAAAGGACTGGGCAGGTAACTCTGGGGAGGAAAGGGAGGTCAAGGTCTGTAAATAGTGGCTACCAATAGCTGTTTTAACAGCGAAAGTGACTGGCTGATATGGATCTTTCGGGCTACCTAGTGGTAAGCCATCAGTGCCAGGACCCCATATTACAGTGTGTTGTACTTATAATCATGAGCTAGAAAGGGCGTCATAACATGCTCTTGCTGTTTGTTTTATTAAAATCAGTTTTCTCTATAAACGAAATATGGCTTTTGAAACCACAGAGAGCTTTAGCCCATTATAATTTTATCAAACATTTTGTAATTCAACTTCAAGTTGAATTGCTTCAAGCCACTCCACACAAAGCATACGGACATCTTAAATACGTGCCGTATCAACAGCATGGATCAAGATTCCTGTCTGCATTACAGAACACACTGAGCTCTCACTCCTAGTGATAATTACACAACAACAATTATAACGATATTTCTGTTGTAATTTCTATCATTTGAATGTTATATTATTTTCCTGAATTTTAAATTTGTCTGAATTCCAAAGGGAAAACAGTTTGAAAAATAATTTCTCTTATTTATTCATGCTGTAGAAAAATTCAGAAGTTTCACAATTCTAGATCTGTCTGGAAATACTGCCAATTTGAAGTTGATATGTTACCTGGAACTATCCCCACTTCAACAGCTCTAGAAATCCAATAAAAATACAAAATATTATTCAAGATATTTTTAATATTGAAAATAGTACATAATTGAATATATTGCAAAACATAAGCTCATGATTAATTTTTATGTCATGTTGAAAGCCTAATTTTCTAGAGCAGAAGTTTCTAGAGCTGATTATTTCTCCTCTGGACAAACAGAGACACAAACAAACAGATCATGGTAAAACACAAGCCAACACTTATCCTGCCCTTTGTCCTCTGATCCAATAGGTAAGAAAGAGAAGGGTCTCTGGCCAAATATAAAAGTTAATATGGAAATCAGACAATGAGCACTACACAACTCATGGTCTGCCTTATCTATTAGAAAGCTTGAGACTTAAAATCCCTATTTAATTAGAGCTAAACTGTGTCTCTCAAACTGACATAGCTTATTGAGGAAAGCTGAGACTGTCAATCAAAAAAGATTATTTCCAGTTCTGTGTTCACCATTCATTCCCCTTCTGAACTACGCGGCAAACGACTTGGTATCTTTCTGTAAGTCAAGGGAAATGCGTGCCTCACAGGATTGTTATCAGGGATAAACAAAATAATGTATGTGAAAAGTGCTTTCTGATAGGAAGACAGATCCAAAATGTTATATGTAATTATAAAACATGGACCTCCCCTTTCTATAAATCAGTGTTTTCCAAACAGTAGGTTGCAACCTATTGGAAACTGATGAAGTCAGTTTAGTGGGTCGTTATTAGACTTTTAAAAAATTAAATAAAATAGAAAATATCATAGTGCACCAGGCATAATGAGAATAAGGATTGCTTTGTGAACCTTTTTTGGTTATAGATGTCTATGTCTAAGAAGTCATAGTATAAAATATATTTCTACTTTGGTTGCCATACAAAGTTTTGAAAACAATGCTCTGGATGGTATGTGATCTTCATCTATTTTAAACCTTTTCAGTTTAAATATCTTATTCAGTATGTACCTTTATTGGAAACCAACTCAATTCCTGTTTGAAGGAAGAAAGTTGAGCTAGAAATGAAAGAGAAAGGAGAGGGTTAGGGGGGTATAGCTTGTGTCAAATACTTTTACCTCCAGATATGACTGTTAAGCTCTTATTTCTAGGCCTCAGGCCCATCCTTCTGAGCTCTCCTTTGTGATTCCAGACCTGAGCCAAGACTGAAACAAGTACATTTCTCCTTTGGCCAGTGGCTACTGGTTTGTATTTGCCAACTATTAGGAGGCTTGAAGACTGAAGGTCAGGAGAACTGGTTTCTCTCTTTCAGCTTCCTGTTCACGTCAGTGAGAGTGGAGCAGTGCTTCTCCCAATGGGGGCAGTTTATTCCATTAACAGAACAAAGTTCACATTTTGTTTTATGTCAGAAACTTTGGCAACGTGCCCTTTCTTATGGTGTATTTATTTTTAAATCAGGTATACATACATACACATAATTATATGTGTTATTTTATAATAAATTTATGGAGGGAAATGCAGCCTATTAAGATCAGTGTCCTCATATATATTCTAACCCTCTTGGTCACACCACAAATCACAGAATATCGGGTCTGTTCATTCTGCCTCTTGGGACTCTCTCAGTGTGTCCCCCTCTGCTTCTCCACTGGCACGTTTTCCCAGACACTCTCTTGCACCCTTACCAGGTCCACTGCAAAAGCCTAACTGGTCTCACTATCTCGAGCACCATCTTTCCCAGACTACCCTGACACTTCACTTAGGCCAGAGAGAGATCTTTCCAGCATGGGAATGTGATCCATGCCTCTCCATTTCCTAAAACTGTTTAGTAGCCTCCATAGTCTGAAGGGTAAAGTCCGAATTCCCTAGCCTAGACTCTCAGGCCTTTGCATTTTTGAGCCCGTAGGTATACATGCAGGTCCTGAAAGCCACCGTACTGCCCCTGAACACTGTTCTTTTGCTTCTGGTTGGAAGGGCCTGCCGACTTATACTTCCTGTGTTTGCCTGCCTGCCTCCTTTTCTTCCATTATTCTTAACACTAACGTTTATTGAATAATAGCTATGCTAGGATCTGAACCAGACCCTGGGTCTTCTGATCAAGTCCGTTAGTTTGTCAACCATTGGATGCTCTCCAGGGAAACATCCCAACTTCCACAGAGTGTGCCTCTGTGGTAGCTAGTTTCCAAGACGACCCCCAATGACTCATGCTTTTTATTGTCCACATCTTTGTGTAGTCCCTACGCAGATGGAATCTGAGCTGGGCCCGTAACTCACTTTAGCCAGGGAACTGGAGCAAAACTGATGCTGTGCTGGTTCTGGGCCAAACACTTAGGAAAACCTGGTATCTTCCACATATGGGCTTTGGGGAGCCCTGACTACCATGTCAAAGACCAGCCACCTGGCTGGAAAGACTGCATAAAGCGCCCACATGAAGAGGCCGCATGGAGAGGAGAGACACTAAGAAAACATGGAGAGGGAGAAAGGCCCACCCTGCCAGTGTCTCAGTTCAGCAGAAAACTCCGGCCGCAGTCACCACCTGACTGCAGGGACATGAGACCAACAGGAGAGCTGCCCGGCTAAGCCCAGTCAATCCACAGAACTGCGAGAAAAATGAGCCGGTGGTTTGCTCTGCAGCCTAGGTAACTGGACCGCCCCTCACCACACTGCTCTCTCACTCTTCACCCGCACAGCACCTCTTCCATCCGGACCTGTCTTAGGTCCTTCCTCCAGTTGTATTCTCCATCTCCCCGAACTGTAGGTTTCGTAAGGGCAGCTATTGCATTCTATTTATTTCTCTTACCTGAAAAAAATCACTATAGAAAATAGAAACCACCTGAGGCACTTGAAGTAAAAGATGATTGGGTATTTACAAAGTCACTGAAAAGCATGCCATCGCTAGCCTTTTGGTACTGTGGTTGTAATACAGAGGTCTGAACACTGCTGGTACTACCACAGCCACTCCGTATCCCAAAACATGATGGTAAAAATATTGCCAAGAAGCAAAATCCAAGGGCAGAGCTGAGTTGTGGCGAGTGTGAATTTTGTAAGGTTCTCACAATTGTTTGTGAAGTCCATATCTTCCGTATTCTCATGAAAGTCAATAGGCAAATACAGAATTCATTTCAGACCTTAACCTTTTCAACCTGTTTTGCAAAGGTAACCAATTTCTCCAGAAGAAAGGAGGCTGCTTTTTCAAGGTCAGCCCTGTAGCTGATTCTGGAAAGTATGCATAGTGCATATTTAAAGAAAATAAATCAGCCACAAAGTCTATATTCTTGAAAACAGTCACAACAAAAGCTATATCAACAGGTAAATTCTATGGCTTCATCTTGAACTTTGTTTAACCTTGGAGATTAAATAAAATCACTCACACATTATTTATTTATCCAAGCTATCACTTACAGCGCCACATAGCTGTCAATTCTTCGGGGATGAGAAGTGGAACAAAAACCAAAATTAGGAACTCAAGACTCCAGGTTTCTTTACTTCGTGCAGCCATTCACTATTAGACATGTTAAGATCTTTTCACCTTTGTTATTTTCACCATTTATAAAATGCAGGCATTATATGGGTAACCACACAATGCTGATAAAGTCTCGGGAGGGCTCTCCTCGACCCGTTATCCCTGCCCACTGCTAACTGAATCTCTGAGAGGGTGGTGTGCCCACAGGGGCTCATGAGCACTTCCACAGCACATCCCTCACCCAATCCGTTTAGCTGTTCATAGAAACAAGACTGAGATTTTTAAAAAGAAATTAATTTTAGTAGATGAATTTGGGGGGATTATTTTGTGGAATTTGTTATTTGTTTCCATTACTTTTGTTGAGATGTTGTGTGGTTTTATGAGTTGTTTTAAGGTAGCTTTTTTCAAGCTAGACAAAACTATAACCAAACATTAATAGTAGTTAACTCTGGGGAGTAAAATTAGACATTCATCTATGTTTTACTTTATGTTCTTCTGAATTGTTTATATTTTTGACAATGGGAGTATACTAATTTCAAAATTAACAATAAACTTTCTAAAATGTTATTAATGATTAATTCTGGGTCGAGGAATTACAGATGGTTTTTAAATTTTTTTTTGAATTTTATGTTGAGAAAAATGGGCAAGTTTTAAAAGAACATTGATTGAATTGTTATCACTTTTCCTATAGAAAGTGCAGCAAGTGTGTGAAGTTACAACTCAGTGTGCTCTTAGAACTTGTAAAACCTTCTTCACATCATTAATCATTGGTGGAGCTGTAGAGTCCCAGCAACCGGAAAAATGGTGTGGGGTCACAGTGCAGAGTACTTGGGGAGGCTCTCTGACTTAGGATGCCGTCAGACCACATAGTTCAAGGTCAGAATGGGAAGGGAATGGGAAATCTTCCTGGGACACTGCTCCACCCTTTTGTGGCCATCAGAACATGGTCAGAGAATGCGAGGGACTACTGAGCAGGTTGCTTTTGTCTTGGGAACTTCATATAGTGTGATTCCTTATTGTGTTTGTTTGTTTGTTTTTATTCCATAAACTTGAATGGAACTACTTACTAGTTACCAGACTTTGTTGCCGTGGGGATCTCGTCCCAGCCGAAACCCGTGGGTGACCGTAACTAAATGCATGTATAAATCTCACACTGAGACACGCGGGGGGGAAGGAATCTGGCGGCCACGGGTCTCCTCCACCATCCCCCATCTTGGGGAGAAAGACCTCGTGGGTTGCTTAGCGGTGGGGGGGGGGTTATTAGAGGCATTAAGACACATTTACATTGGATTGATTATTCATGGGATTAAGCAGAAGAGGTAGGATTACTCATAGCAAGGCATTGGGATGTTGATTCAGATCTGGTGGCAGACACGACCAGGTTAAATATGCAGGGCACAGCAAGCCAGAATTTTTTAAGATACACCTTTGCCAAATTCCTATTAGAGAATTCCCACCCCACAGACATGATCCACACTTGCTCACACAGGAATCACACGGAGCTGTGCTCAAAACGTGTAAATTCTCAGGACTGCGTGTTTATACATGTGTGGAAATCACTGTCACATCTCCCCCTCTTTTCTTAAGAAATCCTTTTCTACAGGCATGGATTACGCCAGCCCACACAGGAGTGATTTTTCTTCACACGGAGCTTAGCTCTGACACGCGTGATTTTTCTGGGCTACGATTTTTCATGCGTGTGAAAAGAATTTTATATTTCCCCTTGTATTTCTATATGAGAATTTAGAAGCTGGATTAATTTGATAAAGTTTGTTACTTGCTGGTCCCTTTTACAACCTTGGGAGAATAAATTACAAACGTAGCAAAGCATAAACAACAAGTGGCTATGAAGACCCATAATTTCAGATAAAAATTAATAAATTAAATTTTAGGGTGAAGTCCATAGAAACTGTCCTGGAGGGTTTTAGATACCTCCTTTTGAAACAATTAGTGGCTGTGAAGACCCATATTTTTAGATTAAAATTATTAAATCAAGTTTTAGGGTGAAGTCTGTTGAAATTGTCCCAGAGGGTTTTAAATATTTCTAGTTCAGACAGGCATTGGATGTCCTGCAACCGCTGATGTAATTCCAATTGCAGTCTATTGATTTGTCCTTTTAGA
>PVJI01021227.1:0-27454 GCA_004026765.1 Micronycteris hirsuta
AAAAAAAAATAAACAAACAAATGGGACTATATGAAACTAAAAAGTGTTTGCATAGCAAAGGAAGCTATCAACAAAATAAAATGACAGCCCCCTGATTGGGAAAACATATTTGCCTATGATACATCTGATAAAGGGTTAATATCCAAAATTTACAAAGAACTTAACACTAAAAAACCAAACAAACAATCCAATTTTAAAAAATGGGCAAAGGACCTTAAGAAAGACTTTTCCAAAGAGGATGTGTATACCACCTGTAGACATAGGAAAAATGCTCAACGTCACTAATCATCAGAGAAATGCACATTAAAACCACAATGAGATAGCACCTCACACCTGTCAGAATGGCTATCATCAGTAAATCAACAAACAAGTGCTGACTAGGATGCAGAAACAAGGGAACCCTCATGCACTGTTGATGGGATGCAGACTGGTGCAGCTGCTGTGGAAAACAGTGTGGAGTTTCCTCAGAAAATTAAAAATGGGACTATCTTATTATCCAGCAATTCTGCTTATGGGAACATATCCAAAGAAACCCAAAACATTGATTTGAAAAATATATGCACCCCTATGTTCATTGCAGCACTAATTACAATAGCCAAGATTTGGAAGTAGCCCAAATGCCCATTAGTAGATGAGTAGACACGTACACAATGGAATACTACTCAGCTATAGAAATAGAAGGAAATCTACCTTTCACTACAGCATAGATGAACCTAGAATGTGTTGTGCTAAGTGAAATAAGCCAGTCAGAGAAAGACAAATATCATGTGATTTTAGTTATATGTGGAATATAATGAAAATAACAAACAAAATAGAAACAGACTCATAGATACAGAGAACAGACTGACAGCTGGGTGTTAGGGAGGGGGCCTGGGTTGAGTGCTGGGTGAAATAGGTGAAGGGATTAAACAAAAATAACAAAACTCAAAGGCTTAGACATCAGTATGGTGACTGCCAGAGGGAAAGGGGTGGAGACAAGTAGAATTGGGTAAATGGGGTAATAAATGGTGACAAAAGGAGACTAGACTATTGGTGGTGAACAAATAATAGAATATGAGGTCTGTCTGGAAAAAGTCCAGCCATTGTTAATATAATGAGAATGGTTTGTTCAACATTGACTTAACCTGGCAGCCAAGGAGACTGAACTGGAATGCACATGTGTGAACAGTGACAACTCCACTGTACTAGTCAGTGAGGGCAGTAGACTCCATTGAGTGAACATGTGTACTGTGTGGCCGTCACATTCAAAATGACTGAGTGAGTAGAGCAATGAATCTGTATCAAATCTTGTAGTAAGCTTGAACATTCCTCCAAGGAAACTATTTGGATAATTCAGAACGCCTCAGCTATGGGCAATTAGTGATTGGCAGCTTCATCACAACAACATGCTCACTCATTCATCATGCCTCTTACAGAGTGTTTTGGTGAAACATCAATAACCCAAGTGACTCAGCCCCACTACAGCCTAGATTTGGCACCCTGTAACTTCTTGCTGTTCCCAAAACTAAACTCATCTTTGAAAGGGAAGAGATTTCAGACTTTCTATGAGATTGAGGAAAATAAGACAGGGCAGCTGATGGTGATTGGGAGAACTCTGTGAGGTCCCAAGGTGCCTACTTTGAAGGGGACTGAGACATCATTATCCTGTGTACAATGTTTCATGTTTCTTGTATCTTCTTCAATAAATGTCTCTACTTTTCATAGCACATAGCTGGATACCTTCAGGACAGACCTCATATACAAACAATGTATTACAGAATTATACTTAAAACATTTTATTAACCAATGTAATCCCAATAAATTCAATAATATATATATATTATAAAGAAGTATGGACATTGAGATGGGGGAAATATCCTTGATTATCTGAGTAGGTCCAATTTAATCACATGAGCCAGTAAAAGTGGACAGCCTTTCCCAATGGCTATGGTCATAAAGAAGCAACATAAAGACTCAGTTGCCATTGCGGACTTTGAAGATGAAGGAAGAGAGCCACAAGCCAAGGGATATGGTTGCTTCTAAAAGCTGTTGTCATCCAGGAAGGAAATGTAGACTCAGTCCTGCAACCGCAAAGAAGAATTCTGCTGACACCTGAATAAGCCTGAACATGAATTTATTCCCAAGTCCTCCAGAAAGGAGCTTAATTCTACCAATGCTTTGAGTTCAGCCTCTTGAATCTCTTGAGCAGTGACCGAGACCTCTGACCTACAAAAACTGCAGATAATGAGTTTGTGTTTTTCTATGCTGCTAATTTGTAATAGCAGCGATAGAAAACTAGTAACCCTGTATTGGAGCGTTGCAAAATTAGTTTTTGGATTATTAAGATATATATGTATACATTCATGGTGGCATTTTGAATCAGATATACTACAATACTAATAATATATTATTCAATAAAAATTAATTAGCAACTAGACATTATAGTTTGTCCTGCTGATTATTACATCAGCATTTTAGGAACCTGATTGAAGGAATCATCACCAAGCAGGCAGTGAGCATGACCATGTAAAGTGGAGGCAGATATTAGGGAAAGTTATAGGAAGCCCTAAGATAGAACTACCTGTGCAGCCACAGGAAGGGCCTGGCGGAACCAGGTGTTGGAGGTCAGGGACAGCTCTGTCACTCACAGTTACGTTGTACTCTTGAAGCAATTCAGCCAAACCTCTCTACAGGCAGCTGCTAGACTGGAACAGTGAAAAACACCCTGCCAGCCCTTGTCTCTGCCTCAACCACATAAAAGTATTATTAAGACACATTATTCTATCCTCTTAACTATAAAAGGGAAAGGCTTACGGTATATGTTATATACATAAAGAATCTAGTTATTTAGGTATTTGTTTCTTAAAGTTACTTTGTACTTAAAGTCATAGAAAATGCTTGGAGAGATTTTGTCCCATTTGTTTGTTGAGTGATGCACCAGACTCCTGTGCAACCACTGTTACAAATGACTTAATCACATATGGGTAAGACACTCGAAAGTATATACTGTATTTCGCCGTGTATGATGTGCCATGTTTTTGTGTGCATTATACACAGGATTATTATACCTATGTATGTAATCATTATACCCATGCATGATGCACATCCTTATTTTTTCCTAAAAAATTTGTGCAAAAAAGTGTGCATTATACAAAAAAATACAAGAATATGGAGGCAATGATTTTCTTGGTAGGATACACATATGAATAATTACTGATAATTGTTCTACATTTTACTGTTTCCCATATGTCAGAAAGTATTAATTGAGAAATAATGTATATTCAGGCTAGTGATATATCTCAGAAATTAGAGAAGCAAGCTGTTACCACATTCACAGAAACAGTGTCATCTGGTTAATGTGAGCTACTGAGTAACCATAGAGCAGAAGCCGATATAAATGTATGCCCTCTCTGTGTGTCCAGCGAAATAGCTGCCAGCGCCTCGAGAAGAGCTATGTGACATGGATGTGACTCGTCCTGATAAAACAATAGTCTCCATTCCTCACTTCAGTGGCCTTTATATCATTCTGCTTTAGTTAAAGCCAGCTCCTTCTTTTCCATCTCCTTGATTTGACTGGTTCCCAATGTGATGCCTTCTGTAGGATCCTTCAAAACTTCATTCAAAAATGTAAATCCATTAAAAAATTATGTATCTCCATGTTCCTATTAAGTAATAACATAGAATTGCATTTTCAATGAGGCTCTTTATACTTCATATACCTATCAGCCATCTCCTCAAAAAAAAACAAACAAGTTTTAGTTTTTTAAAAAGTATATATTTAAAAATACTATAATATGGAAAAGTACTTACCATAGCCTTGAAAAGAAGTTTGGAGAATATTCAACAGACTATTTCCTGTTGTTGAGCTTCATATTGCACCTTTTTCAACTTTGTGTATTTCCTTGGGAGATGTATCACACTTGTAGGGACTGTGAAGCTGTTTATAGGTTGGGACATAACCTGAAAAGGGTTCCCTCTCATTGATCATTGACCTGTTATAGATTTGACTATGGAAAAATTCACATCTACTAAGATCTTACTTCACCTAGCATGCATTGCAGAGATTCTTTTAAATTGTGTTTTCTCAAGTAATGTGAAGATTGTAAGTAGGATATAAATTAGTCTTTTACAATCATGTTAGTCATTTTAGAACTGTTCTTGAGGAGTTCCTAAAATCTATTTGTACAGCTATGTAATAATGGCAATTAAACCTTAATGGAGACATAAGCCTAGGAAAATCCAGGTCATTTTAATGTAATGCCTTCATGTGTAAAATTTTGAAAACTAAAGAGAGATAACATAGTGAACAGTCTTTCTCTGATCTACATTCACAATGTCACTGTGAAATTTACTAGAGGACATGACAGAAAGAATATTCTTGGAGTGTCTGAGTCACAGCCCTGGAGAGGATGAAATAGTTATGGTGAAGTCACTGCCCTTCTCTGTGGGCTTCGATGCTTTGTCTACTTGGTCGGCTGGCCATTATAGACAAGAGGATATTTTTGTTTCAGGAGGATTATTAAAGATACGAGAAAGTTCAGAAGTGCCCAGATTCAGAATTTACTATGGCATATGGCCCTAAGCATCTGAAAGTCTGAAGAAAAACAAAGTAAATTAACCATGTTATTTCTGTTGTGTATGTTTTGAGCAGTACTTCTCCAAATTTGATGTGGATGAAAATTCCTGGGGCGGGTTAGAACGAATGATCCTAGTTTAGCCCTAATCTCACAATTCATGGAGCCAAAGAATCTGCATTTTTTTAAATAAAGCAACTCAGTTGATTCTGTAGTAGGTAGATCCAGAGAAAACACTTTTTTTGTTTAATATTTGTTTAAAGCCTTTTTTAAGGTTGTTCAGTGGAAGAGTATAGGATTGGGCATGGACTGGAAGATACAATTCTGGTTCCTTCTACACCTGAGAATGTTAATAGACAGACAAAGGTATTGGTAGTGTGAGCTTCTATTGGAATCTTTAGAGAACACTTTTAATATATTAAGATATCAAGAGTGTATTTAAGATTGCATGTGAATTGAATTTTTCAAAACTTAAAAAACACCAAAGATAATTAGAGAAACTTGGTCTTCATTCGTTTTTACTGTGACTTTACCCTTATCTTTTCTGTAGCTCCCTTCCTTCAGGGCTCTGCTCAAATATTGTCTTCTTGGTGAATCCTCCCCAACATACAAAGTTTCAGTCATCCGCTTCCCAGCCTCTCCTACTCATCGTGATTTCCTTTTCATTGCACCACAGATTACCATCCGGAATAATATACTTGTGGTTGTTTATGGTTTTTGTCTCTCTCCCTTCCCCCTTCAGTACAGTTAAGTCAATGAGGCAGGATTTTGTTTTGTTCAATGTTGTATCACCAGTGTCTCCAAGGGTACCTGAAATGTAATAGGTGTTTACTAAGTGATTTTTGCATAAATAAATAAATGAATAAAATAACTTTTGATCATCTTTTTTGCTTTCCTTCCTGACTTCATTAATTTGTGAGTAATTTATCATAGTGAGATATATTTAAAGTGTCCCATAGGAAAAAAATAGACTGAAAGAGATTTCTGAAGGAAGAAAAGGATTTCACTATGAATGTCCTTCTAGAATCATTGAATTAAACTAGAAAGGATGCCAAATCCTCTATTATAAATAAGAAAAAAAGAAAAGTTATGCAGACCAAAGGAAAAGAGAGAGCCACCCATATTGATAAACTTAGTGATATATTTTACCATAAAATAGATATACTGTTTTAGTTTATTTTGAACAGAGAAGTAAAAGAAAATAGCAAAGACTATTAGAGACACTTAAAAGTGGCATATTAGATATTTATGATAATTAGGAAATGTGGATCATGGTACATTTTTAAAATGTTTAAAAGCTGGAGAGTAAAAATGTTTAACAGGAGTTCAACTAGCTATTTTTGGATGAAGTCAAGAGAAAAAAAAATGTCCAAAAATGTGTTTCTTGAGAATAGCGTGTTTCTTTCCCACAGTCTTCAAATATATGCAGTTTTCATATTTTCTGTCTATTATATTGACAGCTTTGTAAATTAATGTTCTTTATCCTACTTCTCTCATTTACCTGAAGATTTTTTTTCTTAGTTTAATTCATTTCTTGAATCTACTTCTATACCATTCCTGTTTGCCTCTTGCTGATATCATTACAATTTTGCTACTGCTCTCTGTTGAGTTCACCATTTCCTGTTATTGATTTCCTGTAAATGCCTCATAACAAATCTTGTAAGAGAGTACCACTGAGAAAAGTACCTGAAAATTATAACAAATATTTTACAAGTGGTTTCCCAGTAGAAGCTTTTAGATAGGATTTTTCTTTTTCTGTTTCAGATTAATTTATCATTGTTTTTTAATGTCCTATCTCACATTCTTATATTTCTTTTTTCTAATTATTTTATTGTTGTTCAAGTAGAGTTGTCTGCATTTACCCCCAACAACTCCCCCCAACCCCAGCCATCCTTGCCTCCCTCCCTGGATTCCACCCCCATACCTCTTGGTTTTGTCTCTGTGTTCTTTATAACTGTTCCTGAAAACCTTTCCCCACTTCCCCTGCATTATCCCCTCTCACCTCCCCTCTGGTTACTCTCAGATTGTTCTTAATTTCAATGTCTCTGACTATATTTTTTCTGCTTGTTTGTTTTGTTAATTAGGTTCCACTTAAAGGTGAGATCATATTGTATTTGTCTCTCACCACCTGGCTTATTTCACTTAGCATAATGCTGTCCAGTTCCATCCATGCTGTTGCAAAGGGCCAGAGCTCCTTCTTTCTTTCTGCTGCATGGTATTCCATTGTGTAAGTGTACCATAGTTTTTTGATCCATTCATTTATTGATGGGCACTTAGGTTGCTTCCAGCTCTTGGCTATTGTATATTGTGCTGCTCTGAACACTGGGGTACATAGGTTCCTTTGGATTGGTGTTTCAGGGTTCATAGGACATAATCCCAGCAGTGGAATTGCTGGGTCAAAAGGCAGTTCCATTTTTAGTTTTCTGAGGAAATTCCATACTGTTTTCCATAGTGGCTTCATCAGTCTGCAATCCCACCAACAGTGCACTAGGATTCCCTTTTTTCCACATCCTCTCCAACACTTGTTTGTTGATTTGTTTATGATGGCCATTCTCACCGGCATGAAGTGGTATCTCCTTGTGGTTTTAATGTGCATCTCTCTGATGGCTACTGATGCTGAGCATCTTTTCATATGTCTTTGGGCCCTCTGTATGTCCTCATTGGAGAAGTGTATGTTCACGTCTTTTGCCCATTTTTAATTGGATTGTTTGTCTTCCTGGAGTGGAGTCATATGAGTTCTTTATATATTTTGGAGATTGCTCTATCCAGGTACTAAGAGTTCTTTAATTTGTATGCTCTTCTTATCTTTCTAAACTTCAAATATTAAATAATTGACTCAGTGCACAGATCTACATATTGGTGACTGTATTAGAATGAATATTCACAGAGGGGTGCCTGTCTGTTGTGTAGGCCCCAGAATGTATAGAGAAACACAAAAATGAGTAGTACATCATGGAGCCTGTAATGTTCTTACACAGATGTTTTTTAAAATTTTTACAAAGACAGAAAGAGTGAAACATCTAGGAGGTGAAGGGTGAGGAATGGATGGGATAAAACTGAGGACTGACAAAGGCGTGGGTTAAGAATAGAAGTGTTTCTCATCTTCATACTTTTATCTGAAAGTGGAAATCAGTTTCTTTAGAGGAGTAAAAAGAAAGGAATATCCCAAATTGAGATTATATAATATTTATTTTCTAAGTTATTCTTTTGTTATAACCTGTTACAAACTCTAATGTTGAAATGTTAATCCTATAACCAAAATCCTGTATTGGTTTACACAGAGATTTGAAGTTTGTCTAACTCAGAAAAGGAGTGAACCAGATTTGGAGGCCCTGCTGCCTCAGGCTCTTCACCTACACTTAGTTTCTACATTCATGAAGTGCATACTCTCATACCCTGCATTGGACATTCCAGTAATAGTTTGTTTTCTGTAATATGGCCTGAGCTCTTTGGAACAAATCTCTAGATAAATATAGCATAACTTTGATATAACATTCTAGCAATGTTTAGAATTTCTTAGGAAATCACAAGCTATATGAAAATTTGGGGTAAAACCAGATAGAGTCCCTTGGGGCAGAGGAAGAAACCTACTTGAAATACCGTTCCCCTCCCCATCCCCTGAACAGCCACATCTATGCCTACTGTGAGATCCAGACAAGGACCCACTTCATCTACAAAGCTCACTCTGGCTTACACAGACCATTACACTCTGTCTCTTACGCAGTCAGTTTTGACTAGTGACATTTAAACGAGCATGTCTCTTGTATCGTTACAACATTCTATGTGTGTGCTCCTCATCAACATCTGTGAGACCATAACCTTCTGCAGAGTAGTGTTTTATGATAGTTAAGGGCTATGGGCATACAGTAAAAAGTAGGATTTCTACCTTGGATATGTAGTCTTTGAAGGATTTTAGAAAATGGTAATGGTGCCGAAATACTGGAGTTAGTCAAACACCCTGATTAAAATGAATAATAAATAAAATGGGGGTGGATTTCACAGATTTTAAAATAGTGAACTTAATTTTTATGTGTAGTGAAATCCTAGAATGGACTCAGAAAACAGCACGTAGAAGTGGAGCATTTCACAAAAAGCTTGCCTAGACTTTGAAAAATATTGCTTTGCAGGGGAAGGGAGGAGGGGAGGGGAGAGAATGCAAATGACTGTAATTAAACAAAAAATTAAAAAAAAAAAGAAAGAAAAATATTGCTTTGCCAGATAAACCACCAGGATGACCGACATGTAGACAAGCCTGAGGAATGAGGGCGCATAGCCGGCGAACCCTCAGGGAACATGTCCTCCTCTGGGAAGGAGCCACTAGCCCGTTTCAGGACTGTAACTTTTACCTGCTTTGGCCTATTCATCATGTTATCAATGACTTCATTGGTTGAGAACGTACATATCATGTTTGTTTCTTAATCCTGTAATAAAGCAAATTTTGAAAGCAATAGTGAATATGATGGATGCCCAAATCAGGATTCAAAATCTCCTAAGACCCTGACCGGGTGGCTAAGTCGATAGGAGTGTCGTTCCAAACACCAAAAGGTCAAAATGGTGCAGGTTCCATCCCCAGACAGGGCACATACCTAAGTCATGGGTTCGGTCCCTGGTCAGGACGTGTACAAGAAGCAGCTGACGGATGTTTCTCACGTCTCTCTTTCTATATATATGTCTCTTTTTCTCTCTCTCCTCTCTTCTCCCTCCTTCCCTCCCACTCCTCCTCCCTCTCTCTAAAAATCAATTTAAAAAGCATATCTTTGGATGACAATTAAAAATAATAATGTAAAAAAAATCAAGAAGCTAAGAGATTTTAAATATGGGCAATACCTGTAAAGCTCAGAAAGAGACTACCAAAATATCTGGCCCTGTTTCATCTTGCATTATTAAGAGAGGGCACCTAAACTGGAGAGGCAATAGTCCTGCTTTGTTCTGTACAGGTAGGATACAAGTGGGTGATTTCTCTAAACACATGTTCATTTTTTTAATTATTTTTTTATTGTTGTTCAAGTACAGTTGTCTCCATTTTTCCCCCACCACTCCCTCCAACCTAGCCATCCCCACCTCCCACCCTTGATTCTACCCCCTTTTGGTTTTAACACATGCTTAAAGTCTGTGCTCCAGGAAATGAGTGACATGGAACACATAAGAACTTGAAACTAACAGAGTATGTTTAATAGAGAAGACTCTTCAGAAGTAGGATTGGATCTGTAGATATCGAAAGAGTCACATAAAAGAAGAATTATTAAGTTAGTTTCAAAGGGCAAAATATGGCCCAATGAACGTGGACACGCAGACAGAAAGAAAAATTTTTCCAACAACTAGTTCTGTTCAAAATGAAAGTACTTCCCTGGATAACCCATGTGGAAAACTCATTTTGTCATCCTGAAGTTCATGGTGGTTACTAAATACATAATTATTAAACCAAATAAAAATTTAGCACTTTTTTCTGAGTTTCATTAAATATGATCCTATACAAATAAGATCTGCTGATTAACAAGGTTTGTGTTTCAAATCAACAAACTCGTGAAGCAGACGAGAGTTCAGACTAACGGAAGCATCTGTTGCCTCTAGAAAGCGGACGCACTGGAGGCTGCAGAGGAAGTGGCAGGTGGTGGCTGCACAGCACAGAGCATTTCACTGTGATTGACATATTGTAAATATTGTGGTCTTCTTACAGGAAACAATTCAGCAATTAATATTTTATAAATAAAATGAAATAGAAATCATCAAAATATGGACCTTGTGGTATATGAGAACATCACTTTCAATTTTCAAAAAAATAAACATAGGTTATGATATTTGGAATAAGTGATTTTCATGAATAGATTTCATAAAATGGGTCACTGAATCTATGAGAAAGGACATGCACATTTTTAATGCAAAAAAGTGGAGGTGGAATCTTTAAAGACTCTTACTGCCAAATAAAAAAATCTGTCATTCTGTTTATATTTCACACAATACTGTAATTTTTCATGTATGTACTCAAGATACATTTATATTTCCTCTGCTTATTTTTAGGGTACTTTGAATCCCTATTGTGTGTTATGGGATGACTCAAAAACGTAAGTGACAGATGTTTTCTTACATTACTTTGGACTAAATATTCAAAGCACATTACGTTATTTTAGCTGCCTGCTAGTCAACAGAACTATGATAACTTAGTGGGATGTGTGTTACACTCAGGGAGGAAGCACCATCCTTTTTGGAGCTGCAGGACAGCGTGATGAATGTGTTTGTGTGTGAAGATGCCATCAGGTTATGTTCCAAGATAGACTTGCATTGCTTAATGCATAAGGCATGTTATGCTGTGAATTCTAGGATGATATTTTAAAAGCCCTAATATTTTAAACGTATAGAAGCTCAAAGGTTATTTCAACATTTTGCCTGAGTAATTCAGTTTAGCATTGCAGAATAAAAGAACAATCGCTACGGTCATTTAACCAATACATTACTTGCATGACCTTGAAACTATTATCACAGTAATGCAATATTTATATAGCCCTTCTGAATTCTTTTGTTATGAAACACATAGAGTAACATTTAATTTTATTCATATATTTTATAAATTCATGAAGACAAAATAAAATAATTGGCAATAAATAAGGATGAATAATTCTTTCATGTCTTCCTTTGTATAATTGTAATATAGCTGGTCAAAATTATCTCAATCTGGTAATTCTATAAATTTTAATGTCTTTAAGGGAAGAAAAATTCATGAATAAGTCTAAATTGAACGCCTATACTTTAAATACCTATGTAGTTTTATTTCAGTAGTAGCCAAGTTTTATTTTGTTTTGAAAGGAGGGGAGATAAATATCAGTAAATCCCCAAAGTTCATACCACCAAGGCAGTATGCTGTCAGATAAATCACCGTGCTATTGGCTTCTATGTATTGTAACATTTTTACCAGTGTTCTTTACCCTAAATCTTATCTGTATCTTACGATATTACTCGTCTCTGTCCAGTAGTTATTGGAGAGTCTAGAAGAGGGGCATTCTTAAGATTTTTAGGTAAAGAGCAAACCTAATAGCAATGTACTCATTCCTCAGATACCGATACAATTTAAACTACAGTGTTTATGTGGGTGAGGAATCAACGATGTTAAGCATAGTTTTTACTACAGATTCTGATACTCTAGTGATCCTTTTGTATGAACCTTAGTGCCATAAGGACAATCCCAATTGCCCTGGTGATAATATGAGCTAGATGCCCTTACTGACTTCAGTATATTTTCTTTTTGAAATCTCACAGAGAAGTCCATGGTAATAAACTCTGTGCAAGCTTTCTTCTTTACCAGTAGCCAGGGAAGACTTGGCAGTATATTATAAAGTACTGTTTACTACAGTACTACAAAAATATAATTGAATGTTTTCTGCTTACGAAGAACATGGCATTTTACACTCCTCATTATTGCTCCTTGCACATCTCCCCGAGTAACAAGCAACTTTGATTTAGTTTTATCATCCTTTTAGTGGGTAGAGTGTGCTTCCCAAACAGGGGAAAGTGTTAGTTATTCCAAAATACTTTCAGGACTGTTAAAGGGATACTACAAGGAGAAATGGCATTTTCCTATTTTGATTCCTTTCACGGATTGTCTAAGATGTTAAGTTCAGTTTATTAAACAATTGGCGTTTGAGGTTAGCATTAACTTAGGAATCAATCACATACTACTTTATCTAACGTGCTGATAACATAATTCTTATCCACTACAAAGTACACATCTTAGCTTTACAAAATTTAAGTGTTAAGTTGTCCTTGAAGAAAACTACTCAGTGAGAGGAGGTGTGTTCAGCTGTCTTTCAAAGCAGATTATCTCAAGAGAACAGGTAGTTCATGTTTTCTTTATGTATCTGAAAAGTGATCAGAAAACTTTCTGCTGAGACAGAACTTCTGCCCTATCATGCATTTTACCAGAGTGTCTCATCATTAAATTGTTTGCCTGGGTGAGTTTCAAACAATAAAAGTGAAGACAACTTTATTTCCCTTCTTCACATATGTTCTCTTTCTTTGATCATGTTCATGTACACAATAGTTTTTATCGATGCAATGATTTTAAATTTGAGTTTACATTTTGAGCTATAGTTAATAGTGAAATGATCTGGCTATTTCTTTTTAATATAGAAAAGGACTGACTTAAGTCATGTTTTCAGGATTGTAGTTATAAAGGTGAAATTAGAAGTTGTCTTTTAATTTTTATATGAGTTATCAAATTGCCTTACTTTTAAATTATTTAAATTAATTATTAATTATAAAAGTAATACATGCATATATTTTACTTGTTAAGATTTAAAACATAGCTGCTAAGGGAAAAGGCCCCATTAAGCATCAACTCCTCGGGTCTCCACAACTCCCCATCTTCCCAAGGTCACTTCTGTTTATATTTGGCAATGTATAATTTCAGGCACCCACTTATGCATTGACATGTGTCTGAAGCCACAGAAATTAACACTACTTTTACATACATATCCTACTCTATGCAGCATTTGGCATCCTCAATTTCTAATATTAATATTTAATTTGTTTTCTTTTTAAATGTATTTTTATTTAAATTTTATTTTTCAACTACAGTTTATATTCAGTATAATTTAATATTAGTTTTAGGTATATTGCATAGTGGTTAGACAATCATATATTTTACAGTCTTCCCCCTGACATGCCCAGTACCTACCTAGCACTGTACATAGTTATTACAACATTATTGACTATATTCTTTATGCTGTACTTTACATCCCTGTGACTAATTTGTAACCACGAATTTTTACTTCTTAATCCCTTCAGCTTTTTCACCCCTCAATCCCTCCCCTCTGGTAACCATCAGTTTTTTTTCTTTGTTACGTATGAATCTGTTTCAATTTCATTTGTTTGTTTATTCTTTTTGTTTTTTTGTTACAGTTTTCCCAGTGTTTCCCTATTGCTCTCCTCTGCCTTGCCCACCCCACTTAGATTCCACACAAAAGTGAGATCATATGGTATTTGTCTTTCCCTGTCTGACTGATTTCACTTAGCGTAACACCCTCTAGGTCCATCCATGCTGTCTCAAATTATTTCACTCTTTTTATGGCTAAGTAATATTCCATTGTACATCTGTTCCACCACATTTTTATCTACTCATCTATTGACAGGCACTTGAGATGCTTTCATATCTTAGCTATTGCAAATAATGCTGCAAAGAGCATAGGGGGTGCATATATTCTTTTGAATTAGTGTTTTGGGTTCCTTTGGATGAATGCCCAGATGTGGGATTGCTGGATCATAAGGCAGTTCTGTTTTTAATGTTCTGAGGAATCTCCACACTGTTTTCCACAGTGCCTGCACCAGTCTGCATTCTCACCAACACTGCACGAGGGTTCCCTTGTCTCCTCGTCCTCAACGTTTGTTTGTTGATTTATTCATGATAGTCAATTGACAGGTGCGAAGTGATATTTGACCATGGTTTTAATTTGCATTTCTCTGATTAGATATATTGAACATTTTTTCCTATGTCCATTGGCCATTGCATGACCTTTGAAATGTCTATTCAGGTCCTCTGCCCATTTTTTAATTGATTGTTTGGGTTTTTTTTTGGCAGGGAGGGTATTGTTGTATGAGTTCTTTATAAAATTTAGATGTTGACCCAGATGTTGACCCCTTACCGGATGTATTACTGGTGCATATCTTCCCCCATTCAGTAGGTTTCCTTTTCATTTTGCTGATTATTTTCTTTGCAGACTCAAAACCGTTTTAGTCTGATGTAGTTCCATTTGTTTATGTATTTCTTTTGTTACTCTTGCCTAAGCATTCTCAATTTAATTATATATTGTAGAAATGTTTTAAAAGTTTTACTACATGTATTTTATTCCTTGTACCTGCTGCATTGTATAGCAGTGTTATAATTTGTCTAGGATTCTCAATATTGGTGCTGTTGAGGTGGTTTTCAATTTATTTTATTTCATAAACTATGCTTCTCTGTACTTCACTATACATCCCTTCTTGAGGTTGTCTCTAACCAGCAGTTCAAATTGTTTACCCTGTTGTTCTGTTTAAATCACCTTATTTTATATTCACAGCATGCATTCCTACTTTCTCATTTATTTTTGTTTGCTTATCATCTGTCTCCCCACTAGAAAGGAGGCACCATATGAGACATATGCTTATTCACTACTGCACTCTCAAAGTCAAGTACCCCTGCTCATGGTGTATATTCAACACATATTTACTGGTTAGTTCTGTACAAGAATGAATGTTTGAATAGTTCTTTGTTGATCATGTTCATATACATGAAAATTTTATCAATGCAATTATTTTAACATTTTTATATTTAAGAGTTATTTTCTTTTATCTTTATTGTATTAGTGACATATTTTTAAATAGCAATTAAAAGACAATATTGGAAGTTTTAAGGGAGAATGCATAAACTTATTATAGTACTAAAGCCATTGTAAACAAGTAACTTTATTTCTGATAGTAGTCTACTACTAATAATCCCAAATAAAGACATTTTCTTTTTCTCTGACTAGACAATAGTTTTAGACAATTTAAAAACATATTTTTATTCTGTTTGGCTAAACCACTGGTAGGACTTAGAAAATGCTTTATCATGGATGACCCATAAAATAAATTGGAAGTACTTTGTTCACTTCAAAAATAAGCTTATTTTAGTTAGGAGGAGTGTTTCATTTTCATTGTTTTCTTTTAATGTAACTTACAGAGTTATTTGGGTGATGGATAATTTGTGCATTCTTTAGGCTACTCTAAATTTGAATTTTGAGTATTGGATCAGATGCAGTGACTATATTCCCTGGAAAATCCATAACTCTTTCTGTAAATTAACCTGTGGTCTTTCTTCATGGGTTTTAGTAGCACCATCAGGTGCTATTAGGTCTGTGAAGGATCATGCTTGGTTTCAGAAAATGTTTCAGTTTATACTGCATACATTTCATTTATAAACTTCTTAACTATTGCTAAATAGTTTTGTCAATTCATTTATAACTTATTTGCCTATTTGTAGTTGAAAACAAAACTTTCAATGATGGACTTTCCATTTCTCTACATTTTAAATCACTTTATTGGAGCTGGGAGTAGCAACAGTCACATCTTGACTGAAATTGTTGGAGGCTTATTCTATATCAAAGTTCACTAACTTTAAAGTGATTCCTCTCCTTTGCTTCTGCTCTCCTTTTTTCTTCATAGCCTGAACTTTTCCCTCTCTTGTATCACTCATATTGGAAGTCACCATTTAATTTACCTCACAATATGATTCCTACAAAGTACAAAGCTGACACTTTAGTCCCATCTCATCACTCCGAAAGAGTTGTCGGAGTTGTCATTTGCTTGGCTCTTCAGGGGACTAGCATACCTGTCATCAGAGAGACGAAGTGTAATACAAACATACATGTTAAGAAAGATTTGTTAGCTCTTGGAAGTCCAAAGCAAAATATTACAATTATTGGATGACCAACCTTCCCTCTCCAAGTAATAACCAAATGGCAAAACTCTTTGTTAAAGTTCTATTCAAATTGTGTCAGTCTGGGGCAAACAAATACAGACTGAACTTAATATTACAATTACCACAAAGGAGCAAAAAGAACTAGGAAGAAATATTGTTGGAGACTGAATTTATCTAATAATTAAGATAATAACCCTGGCTGGTGTAGCTCAGTAGATTGAGCACGGGCCTGCAAACCAAAGGGTCGCAGGTTTGATTCCCAGTCAGGACACAGGCCTGGGTTGCTGGCCAGGTCCCCAGGTGTGGGGCGGGCACATGAGAGGCAACCACACACTGATTTTCTCTCCCTCTCTTTCTCCTTCCCTTCCCCTCTCTCTAAAAATAAATAAATAAAAAATGTTTAAAAAAAGGTATAAGTTTGACCAAGAACAGATCTGTAAAACAGTAATATGATGGTCCACTGTTTTAAAGGACTGTATATGGACTTGGAGTTACCTGACACCTTTTCTTGAGTAGCAATGGAAAAGAAAACCTGTATTTCAAATAATCAGCATTTTATAGACATGATTCCAGTAGATAACTATTTGTACACTTTCTTGGTGATCCTGTTAATCAGATACAAGATTTTAAAACTAAATTGAAGTGTTATTATATTTATGAAACAGATTGGCCTGTTTAAAAATGTTAAAATGTAACAGTACATCATGACAGTCAATATTTTAGAAAGAAATTACAGTATAATATGATAAACATGTGATGATATTCAGTCTTCCAAATCAACACTGTTATGTGCAACTTCTAATGTGTGCAATATGTGTCCCAAATGTTAACATGTTAATATTACTGGATAGTCTCCAAGGTAGGTTTACTTTTCTGTAATCAGAGTGGTAGGAAATAACTATTTTTGACTGGCATATGACACAATTCTGCCTCAGCAGATATATTCAAAGTCTGTAGGAATCCAACAGCAAAAGCAGTTAAGTTAAAATTTAGAATTTGCATCTAAACTATCAGAATTCCATGGAACTTCCCATTACTTATTCAGACCCAATGATCAATTCTTTAATACTATAAAACTACTATGCTTGTATTCCTTGATTATAGTCACACTAACAGAAATGAGAATATTAGGCCTTTATATTATCAAAACACTAGTCCTTATAAATTAAAATTTACCCAATTTCCAAAAATTAAATGTCATATCATGGTTAAAAATAATCATATCCAAATTTGTAATAGTTATTGATGTTCAAATTTGGAATGGATAAAATTTTTGCTTCTGTAGGCAAAACAACCATGGCATTTTAAAAGTACTGCAGAAAACAATAGAAAACTTTAATTTTCTGAGAAAATAGCAAATAATTAAAGATTTATTAGTGGGAAACTAAATGGAGACCTCTTTCTTTTTTGTTTTTGCCTTAAGCTATACATTACTTTTTGAAGTTTTTAGATATGCATAAATGGACAATATTTCATAAAGCCATTAGAATTCAAAATGATTTTGTTTTAGCTTTTTTCCATGGAAATATATTTTTAAAAGATTTTATTTATTTATGTTTAGAGAAGGGAAGGTAGGGAGAAAGAGAGGGAGAGATACATCAATGTATGGTTGCCTCTCATGCGGCCCCCACTGGGGACCCGGCCTGCAACCCAGGCATGTGCTGTGACTGGGAATCGAACCGGCAACCCTTTGGTTCGCAGCCTGCGCTCAATCTACTGAGCTACACCAGCCAGGGCTACATGGAAATATTTTTTATCTTTTAAAATATTTTAAATTTTATTTGGCTTGTTTTAAATTACATCATAAATTTTATAATATTGCATCTAATTTTTCTGAAGATATAATCTTGGATTTCTTTGTATATAAACGATTCCTTTTTAACTGATAAAGTTTATATAAGTGCCTCTAATATTATTAACAATCCATTGTGTCTATTAGCATGAGCTATCAAGTTCTAGAAAATATGCAGTATGACTTTCACATGTACTCTGAGAGCTAATCTTGGGAGTAAAACGGTACCACTAAGTAAGTGTGGGCAAACTATAACCTACAACTTGTGGGACAAATCCAGACTGATACCTGTTTTTGTAAATAAAGTTTTATTGGAACACAGTTATGCCTATTTATTTATATGTTGTTTATGGCTGCTTTTGTCCTGCAACTGTAACATTGAGTCATTGCAACAGAAGCTTCATGGCATGCAAATCCTAAAATATTTAGTATTCGTTCTTTACAGGAAAAAAAAAATTGGCAACTTCTGCCCAGAACAGTGTTTCCCAGCATTTTTCATGTCTTTACATACATAGAAAATAATTGCACAGTATATTGAGGTAAATTAATGAAAATGTTTTCAAGCAGAGTCAGGGTAGGGTACCAAAAGATAATGAGGCTGAATATCCTTGTTGACTTTGGAAATTTCTCAATCATTATTTTTGCAAAGAGAGATTAACCTGTAATCCATTTTTTCATCTGGAACTCTAAAGACTGTTGTTTCCTCTTCTCCTAAACCTCTCTTTCATATTTTTGACTATTTTTTTCTCAATGATACATTTTGGAAAATTTTTTAATCTAGCATTCAGTTTAATAGTTCTCTATTTTAATTAACTTATTTAATAATCTGAAGAGATTTGAGTTTAAGTTGTCATTTCTTCTCAGTTCTAGAATTTCTATTTGATAATGTTTTCTCAGTCTATTAGATTGCTTTTGAGAGTCTCCTGTTTTATATAGGTATTTTTAAGCTTATGTTTTGTCTACTTCAATTTAGCAAAGCTATTTTATAATCTGTAGTTGATAAATTCTATATTTAAAGATTTTGTGGGTCTGTTTCAGCTCTCTTTTTTTCTCTTAATTATTACTCATACGACCTATTTCTTAGTGTGCTAGGTTATGTTATGCTGTCTTTAAAATATCATTTGTGCAGATTCTTTAAGACATAGGACAATGGTACATCACTCCAATGATGATTTTTATCAATATTTGCCTTTAACCTAGAGCTTGGTGATACTACTATCTAGGATCCCTTGAACTAAATTCAGTCTAAGGTTACCTGGACTACCCAGGTTATGTCAAACTAAACTGAAAATTCACAGCAGGGCTGGATCCTTGTCGCCTTTTTTAATAAAATAGCATATTGTTGGAAAATAGAAAATCTAAATCAATATATTATTCCACCCGTAATTCTTGAACAGCTCACCATATCCTAGAGCATATCTCTTGGGAAATACTGACCTGAAGTACTTTATGTCTAGATCTTTAATCGCCCTTATAGTTTCTGTCTTATGTTACAGCGATTTGACATTCTCTTCTAGACCTAAGTGCTTTGGGGACAGGAAGTGTGCCACATTCATCTTTGTAAATCTACCAAATAGTGCTTCATAAATTTATTATTAATTCATGTAACATATATTTCTGGAGAACCTATTATTTGTTTTGCTGTTCAAGGGGCCTGGCACAGTGTTTAGTGAACAGACAAAAAATACCTGCCTCATGGAGCTTAGGTGGGGGAGACATTCAGGGAAGGCAATAAAAAACATAAGTATTTTAGATAAATAAGTATAGTGTGTTAGAAGCTAAAACTTTCATGGGGAGTTGTCATCAGCATAGGAGAATAGAGAATGTTATTTGATTCAATTGATTCATTCCTGTTTTTTTGATTGACTCATGTCAAGATGCCACCAGCGACTACACAATTAATATTAATCTAGCAAGTACCCAAAACGTGTGAGGTGTCTCTTCAGGGTCTATTTCTGGTTCTTCAGGTTTGGCCAAGTACTATCTTAAGCCACATAACTAGCTGTTATATTTGTTGGTAGAGTTCTCTGTTCATTCCAGTGAGTTTTCCATAAGTGTTTGGCCCTCCATCTTCGTCTGTTTTCTGTCTGCAGTTTAATGTCCATTCCTGTGGACCCATAATAGCCGTTATACCAACTATCCAATTAAGTTGTATAATGCCTAAGAAGTAGTAGATGTTAACTGTGAATTTAAATATTTTTGAATTGACCCGTCTAAATATTCTGGACAAAAGATATCCATATTATGTAAAAGGAAAATCTTTTAAATCAAGAAACTATGTCTGTTTATTTTTAAAAATTAATTTAAAAACTAAAAGGGAAAAGTCTATTCTTTAACATCCATTTTCTACATACTATTAAAATTCAAACATGAAAACTCCATAGCCTTATTCATAGGTATTTCTAAATCTAAAATATTACCAGTGATATTTAGATTTAGAATTTTATGTAGATAATTATTAACCATATGACTATAGTAATTTGGAAAGACCACAATTTTTAAGAAGAATAATATTCTTGCCCGGCTGGTGTAGCTCAGTGGATTGAGCACGGGCTGGGAACCAAAGAGTCCCAGTTTGATTCCCAGTCGGGGCACATGCCTGGGTTGCAGGCCAGCTCCCCAGTGAGGGCCATGTGAGAGGCAACCATACATTGCTCTTTCTCCCTCTTTCTCCCTCCCTTCTCCTCTCTCTAAAAATAAATAAATTAAAAAAACAAAAAAGAAGAATATTCTTCAATGTTCCTCTTCATAGTTCAATGAAAACACTTAATGAGGTAGGGGTTCCCAATTCATCCGTAAGGCTGTCTGTCAATTTGAGTATATGAAATTGAAAATTACTTTTAATTTTTTAATCAGTAATATGAAAAAATTATGATAATAAATATAACTATAATATACTTAATCGCTTTAAAATTCAGATTCCTTAAAAGCCAAAATGGGCATCATATTGCCTGTTGTCTGAGGCGGCCATGAGGATCAGCAGAAAATGTGCTCCTCAGGCCTTGTCCCAGCGGCTAAAACATGGCGGGCGCTCAGCAAAGGTTTGGGGCAGGGGTGAGTTTATCCACTGGTTGATTGGTTCATTGGTTAATTAGTGCAAGTTTCTAGCAGGGAAGGGGAACTCTTTATTTTGCTTTGCCTAAACAAAATGGACCCCATATATCTGTAAGAGTAGTTTTTAAGGTGTCAGATACCTTGAGAAAGAGTACTAGAGTGAAAAGAAAAAAAAACTAGCCTAGACAAGGAAAGGCCAAGAGATGCTGGCCATAGAAAGCTCTCATCAGTGTTTCCGCACTCTCTGCATCTTACCCTGCCTCCCTCCTTCTCCCTCTCATCCTCATAAAGTCACTGAGTTCACTTTGCAAAGTATTTGCTTAAACTAAATGTTTTAAAAATTAATAATAGCAAAACTGGGATTTCATCCAATATTTCTCACCAATTTATACTGTTGTTGGAGGCCCTGGGGTGATTCCCAGAGACCCTTCTGACAGGATTTTTTAAATTATGCTAAAATATTAATGGCCATAGTATTAATAGGAGCAATCTGGAGTTGGCTGCTAAGGATAGGCCCCTGGTGAACCTCTCTTAAGTTGCTAATGTCTGTGATTCTATTTCTGAAAAGATCCAGGTTTAAATTGCTGAGTATTCATTTTAGATGATTTTAGAACTGTATTTTTCAGTTGTTTTAAAGACTCAAGCTAAAACTTCTCCTTACTTATATAGCCTTTAAAAAACAGACTGGATAGTTTTCTTGTGTTAAGCCTCATAATGGCCCACTTGTACTGCAGGTAATAATTATTTTACAGTTTTGGTGTTAAAGACTTTCAATTAATTAATTAAAGGTAGCTAATATCATCTCTCCTTATGCCATTAACCAGGCAGTTCACCATATATTTGTAAATCCCTCTTAAAATCTTTCATATTCTTCCCCAAATTATTTAAGTTATATGTCTGAATTAACATTAGTAAATGTGAAATCAATGTAAATAAAATTATTAAGATTTGGCAATAAGTACATAAATCACAGCCTTTTTACCCAATGATGGTTGTTTTAATTTTATTGAGGAGAATGATGAGGTTCTGGAGGCTGGATTTGGTAGCAAAGGTCATGGTTTTAGTGACATTCCTGGAGTATGCTTTAAATTTGTCAAAGTAGCCAGTGTCTCTCTCTGGCCTTATACAAAGGCAAGAAGAAAAGACCAAAATCATAAATTAGGGACCGCTGAAGAAAAGCAATAAGATAAGAATGTATGTATATCTTGGCGATTGTAAATAACACCGCAATGAACAGAGGGGTGCTTATATTCTTTTGAATTAGTGTTTTGAGTTCCTTCAGATATATTCCCAGAAGTGGGATCACTGGATCAAAAGGCAGATCCATTTTTAATTGTTTGTGTTATCTCCATACGGCTTTCCACAGTGGCTGTACCAGTCCGCATTCCCACCAACAGTGCAAAAGGGTTCCCTTTCTTCACGTCCTCGACAGCACTTGTTGTTTGTTGATTTATTGATGACAGCCATCCGACTGGTGTGAGATGGTATCTCATTTTAATTTTCATTTATCTGATGATTAGTGATGTTGAGTATCTTTTCATATATCTACTGGCCATCTGTATGTCCTCTTTGATGAAGTGTCTATTCAGGTCCTTTGCCCATTTTTTATGGATTGTCTGTCCATCAGTAGATGAGTGTATAAAACAACTATGAGATATTTACACAATGGGATACTACTTGGCCATAAAAAAAAGTTACCCTTTGTAACAGCATAGATGGACCTGGAGAACATTATGCTAAGTGAAATAAGCCAGCCAGAGAAAGACAAATACGATATGATCTCACATACATGTGAAATCTGATGAACAAACTGAACTAACAAGCAAAATAGAGGCAGACTTATATAAAGGGAGCAGGGTGACAGCTACTGATGGGGGGAAGTTAGGGGTGGAGGGATCAAGCAAAAAGGAAAAAGGATTCACGGATAATAACAACCATGTGGTGATTGCAAAGGATTATAAAGGTGATAAATGGTAATGGAAAAATATAATAATTTAAAAAAAGAATGCATGTAGTTGTGATGATTTTGATTTTAAAAGTTGAACTTATTTTTAATCATTTTTATTTGTGATTTAATGGAAAAAAGTAATTATACTTGGGTATAAATATCTTACAAATTATATGTGGGGTCAAATTGAGTTCGTATTGCAGATGACATTTTGCAAAGATTGAAAACAAAAGAAGTCATTATAAAATATGTATAAATGGAACCTATGAAAAAGAAAATACAGACATACCTCAGAGATATTCCAGGTTTAGTTCCAGACCACTGCAATAAAGCAAATATTGCAATAAAGTTAGTCACACAAATTTTTTGGTTTCCCGGTGCATATAAAAGTTATGTTTATACTATACTGCAGTCTATTACATGTGCAATAGCATTATGTCCAAGAAAATAATGTACATAGCTTAATTTAAAAAATACTTTGTTGCTAAAAAATGTTAACAATCTTCTGAACCTTCAGCAAGCAGTCATCTTTTTGCTGGTGGAGGGTGTTGCCCCCATGTTTATGGCTACTGACTGATCAGGGTGGTGGTTGCTGAAGGCTGGGGTGGCTGTGGCAATTTCTTAAAATAAGACAACAGTGAAGTTTGCTTCACTCATTGATTTTTCATTTTACAAACGTTTCTCAATCTTCTGCTAACGCTGCAATGACCATAGAGATGCTTATGTTCTTTCAAATTAGTATTTTGAGATCCTTCAGATATATTCCCAGCAGTTGGAGTACTGGGTCAAAAGGCAGATCCATTTTTAATTTTCTGAGGTATCTCCACATTCCTTTCCACAGCGGCTGCACCAATCTGCCTTCCCACCAACAGTGCAAAAGGGTTCTACTTTCTCCATGGCCTCACCAGCACTTGTTTGTTGATATATTAATGGTAGCCATTATGACAGGTGTGAAATTGTATCTTATTGTGCTTTTAATTTGCATTTCTCTGATGATTAGTGACATCGAGCATCTTTTCATATGTCTATGACATGCCATCTATTTGTCCTGTTTGGAAAAGTGTCTATTGAAGTCCTTTGCCCATTTTTTAATTGGGTTGTTTGATTTTTTTGGTGTTGAGTTTTGTAAGTACTTTATAAATTTGGATATTAACCCCTTATCAAATATATCAGCAAATATTTTCTCCCATTCTGTGGGTTGTCTTTTTATTTTGTTGACATTTTCCTTTGCTATACAAAAATTACCTTAGCCAAGGCTATGAAAGCCCTGTACATGGAAAATTATAAGACACTGAGAAAAGAAATTGAAGGAGATACAAATAAGTGGAAGCACATATCATGTTCAAGGACAGGAAGGATTAAACCATTAAAATGTCCATACTACCCAAAGCAATCTATAAATTCAACACAATTCTTATCAAGATTCCAGTGATGTATTTCACAGAACTAGAACAAATATTTCAGACATTTATATGGAACCACAAAAGGCCCCTCATAGCAACAGTGATCCTGAGAAAGAAGAACAAAGTTGGAGGAATCACACTGCCTAATATCACACTATACTACAAGCCATCGTAATCAAGACAGCCTAGTACTGGCATAAAAATAGACACATATGTTAATAAAATAGAATAGAGATCCCAGGAATAAACCCACACCTTTATAGTCAATTAATATTTGACAGAGGAATCAAGCACATGCAATGGGCTAAAGATAGTTTATTCAATAAATGGTGTTGAAAAAATTGGACCAATACATGAGACAAAATAAACTAGACCACACCTTCTTACACCACACACAAGAATAAATTCAAAATGGATCAAAGATTTCAATGTTAGACCTGAAACTATAGAAATCCTAAAAGAAAACATAGACAGCAAAATCTCATATATTGCTCCTAGAACTTTTTATCAGATATATTTCCCCAGGCAAGAGAAACAAAAGAAAAAACAAACAAATGGGACTACATCAAAATGAGTGTTTTTAGTAGCATCTAGAATGGTGAATCCTTTTCAGGTTTTCAATTTATTTTACATAGATCCATCAGAGGAATCACTATCTATGGCAGCTATAGCCTTATAAAATGTATTTCTTAAATAATAATACTTGAAAGTTGAAATTGCTTCTTGATCCATGGGCCTCAGGATGGATGTTGTGTTTGGGAGCATGAAAATAACATTAATTTCACTGTACATCTCTGTCAGAGCTCTTGGGTGACCATGGCTATTGCCAATGAATGATAATATTGTCAAAGGAATCATATTTTTTTTTCTGAGAAGTTCTCAAGAGTGGCCTTAAAATATTCAGGAAACCATGTTATAAACAGATGCACTGTCATCCAGGCTGTATTGTTTCGTTTACAGAGCACAGGCAGAGGATAGTTAGCATCATTATAATGAGCCTTAAAACTTGCAAATGATAAATGGGCATTGGTTTCAACTTAAAGTTATCAGCTGCATTAGTCCTTAACAAGACAGTCAGCTTGTCCTTTGAAGCTTTGAAGCCCAGCACTCACCGACTTCTCTGTAGCGATGAAGGTTCTAAATGGCATCTTGTTTCTATATAAGGCTGTTTTAGATGAGCAGCTATCCTTTTAAAAAATTCACTGTATTTAAAGGATATTTATGCTTCAGCTCAATGTAAGTCCTATGTTTTCAGCCTGATTTGAATACCAATCACAAGTTGCTAAAATGTATAATCCACTTCAGAAACTAAGGCCACGAAAACATACTTTCTACCGTTTCAAGCACTCAAAACTTAATAGATTGTGTTGAATGTCATTGGCTTTCTCAGGGAGGCCTCCCCACTTGCTCCTGGATTTATTTGAATGCTCTGAGTCTGAAACTTCGTTTCTGTTTTGCCAGCACCTAGTACAGTTCCTGGAGCAGAGTAGGTATTTCATAAATATTTACTGAATTGAAATGGAATTAAGAGTTCGATTTTATAATGATTTATATAGGTTATTCCCTTGTCTATATAGATACATGTGTTACACACAAAAATGGTAAATTGTATGGATATGTATGAAAAATAAAATACTATTTCCAAGTTCATAGGTCATCTAACTCAGTATATATTGTATAGCAATATTATGTGTTCCTGAAAGTTAAAATGTTCTTTTTCTTTCAAGAGAAATAAGTTCTTTTCTTTTTTGTCAAAGAAAATATAAAGTGATTCCGTGTTTATGGGAGGAATTCATAATTCAGGCTCTTATTTTCACAATGCCTTCCAACAACACCTACACCAAGCAGAATAATAATGTGCTAAGCTTCAGAGGCTGCAAAGACTTCAATAAAAGAAGGAAATTATTTTCATAATTACAGATAAGTTCTTAATTTGTTCTGCTAAATGGTAAATTAACCACAGTTGGCGGAAGAAGAGATTCTTATGTGTTGATATTACAGGTTTAGAAAGAAGGCTTGCAGTTGTCTTGAAATGTTAATGAGTGATAATTCCATTGTAAGGAGACAAAGGGTTAATTATTAGAAAATTGTTGATGCTCTAAAATTCAAGTATCACATTACTTTCTCATACTGAAAATGCTCAGTAAAGTCATTTACAGATTTCTATTATTATTGAAAGTAAATAATAGTATTTTTAATGAATACTGTTATAGGATGTCAGCAGGACAGAAATCAGTTCAAATGGTAATTGAACTTGTCAAAAAATGTTAACATGAGCAATTTTTTGAGACCTACCCTGAACAAAGGCTTTATCATTAACTTTTTAAAGAAGGTGTACTATTTCAGATTTTTTCTGAATATGTCAATTAGGTAGTCTATAACTTTTTTTATTGTTGTTAAAGTACAGTTGTCTCCATTTTCCCACCACAACTTCCCCCTACCCCACCCACCCCTACTTCTCACTCTCAATCCTTCCCTGCTGTGGCTTTGTCCGTGGATCCTTTATACATGTTCCTTGACTTGACCCTTCCCCTTCTTTCCCCCATTACTCTCCTCCTTCCTCCCCTCTGGTTACTGTCAGTTTGTTCCTTATTTCAATGTCTTAGGTTATATTTTGCTTGCTTGTTTGGTTTGTTAATTAGATTCCACTTATAGGTGAGATCATATGGTATTTGTCTTTCGCTGCCTGGCTTATTTCACTTAGCACAATGCTCTGCGGTTCGATCCATGCTGTCTCGAAAGACAGGAGCTCCTTCTTTCTTTCTGCAGTATTCTTTCTTTGTGCTGTATTCCATTGTGTAAATGTACCATAGTTTTAAATCCACTCATTTACTGATGGGCACTTGACTGTTTCCAGCATTTGGTTATTGTAAATAGTGCTGCTTTGAACATTGGGGTGCATAGGTTCTTTTGAATTGGTGTTTCAAGATTCTTAGATTATAATCCCAGCAGTGGAATTGTTGGGTGAAAAGGCAGTTCTGTTTTTAATTTTTTGAGGAAATTCCATACTGTTTTCCATAGTGGGTGCATCAGTCTGCATTCCCACCAACAATGTACGAGGTTTCCCTTTTCTCTACAACCGCAATAGCACTTATTGTTTGTTGCTTTGTTTCTGATGGCCATTCTGGCCGGTGCAATGTGGTATCTCATTGTGGTTTTAATTTGCATCTTTCTAGTGATTAGTGATGCTGAGCATCCTTTCATATGTCTCTGCACCCTCTATATGTCCTCCTTGGAGAAGTGTCTGTTCAAGTCTTTTGCCCATTTTTTAATTGGGTT
>PVJI01021228.1:0-27463 GCA_004026765.1 Micronycteris hirsuta
ATGGAGTTCAAGTTCAGAAGTCAAGTGTGGGACAAGGACAATGCTCAAGAATGGGTCCTCCCTATGGGAGCCCCTTCCCCGTGCTTCTCCCCATTTGCAGACCACGGGCCAGGCCCTGTTCTCTCAAGTGTGTTTCCTGGATCCCCCGTCTTAATCCTCATGACAAACCTGCCAGGTGGGTGTGATCCCCCCCGCACTACAGGCGACAAAGGCCAAATGGTCGAGAAGTGGGGGACCTGGGATTATAATCCACAAATTAACCACGAATATCAGATCTGAAAGAAAGGATGTAGGGAATAGCGGCTATTTCCGAGCTGTGGATTCAGATCATTTTCATCTTGTTTTTAAGTGCCTTTGTAGTGTGTCACATTATTTTAATAATCAGGAAAAAGAGTGGTAAACATTTTCATTTTGAAAACATCTTGCGGACAATAAACTACCCCTGATTGTGCAAAGCGTGTCTCTTGTTCATCGTTACAGTTACTGTTCGGCGTGAGAGGCATGCATTGGTCACCCCCATCTTACAGATGGAGAAAGAGAGGCTCAGGGGGTCGAGTGGCCTGTCCTTCATGCCATATTCTTGGGTTCATTTCCTACAGCTGCTGTGACAAGTCACTACAGACTTGGTGGCTTTCAACAGCAGAAATACACTCTCGTCCTGTGCTGGAAGTCATGGCGTGGGCAGGGTGGGCTCCACCTGGGGGCGCTGAGGGGCAGTCAGCTCCAGGGGTCTTCTGGCTTCTGGTGGCTCCAGGCATTGCTTGGCTTATGGCTGCTATTTTTGCTTTTCACTTCTTTTTTCTTCATAAAAGCAAAAATCCTCCAGACTTCTTACAGTTAGCAAAACCAGGTAGTAATACAGGTCTGTCATGAAATCAAAGTGGCGTTAAGTGAACTTGTGAAAAGTGGAGGCTACCTGTATATTGCAAGCAATTATACATGTTTATATCAACCATGTGGACAACATAAGAAATGGACCTGATTCAAAACAAAACAAAACTAGTTCAAGGTCATGTTTAACTGCTTCTGACAAAAGGCTTTTTCTCAACCATGCTTGTATTTTGGGTGAGACTCTAGACTAGGGTAACCGCGGGGGGGGCGGCGAGCAGAAACGCCACTCCTCTGTGATCTGGTGTCTGGAAGCTTCATCACTGTCTCTGTGTCCAGGCACATGCAACGTAGCCGTTTGCTCCAAGGGTTATGTGAGAGCGAGAGCTCCAGACTGATGAGAGACATGAGTGAAACTATACAGGTAATCAAGAGTAACACATGGAAAATATGCTTAAAAGCTAAGTGCAAGCATGGCTTCATCCCACACAGAGGGTCCGGTTTCTCACCCTTCCTACAGGTAGCTCTATAAAATGCCCCCAGAAAGAACCTTTCCGGGTCACATTGGGAAGGACTGAAACAGAGGACACTCCGTGTACATCTGTAGCCGGAAGAAGACAGGTGGGAGCTTCATTTTCTTCCTGCTGCCTGGATGAGGGGGGCTGCTTTTGACAGGGGACAGGTCTCACATTTAATCTGACCACCCTGACCTGGGCAGCCCTCGCCCCCAACCAGACTCATTTTCAACCAGAAGGGTCACCAGGTAAGAAAGGCGGGTGGCTGGACTGCAAGGTGGCACCTGCTGCCTCACTCTGGTCTCCCGAGCAGACAGCCGCGTGTGGAAGATTGGTCACTACTGCTGACCCAATCTGGCTGACCTCCTGCTCAGTTGGCACATTCCTCCCCACTTCCTGCGCCCAGTTGTGGCAGTCCAGCCCCTGGGAGAGAGCGGCTGGACGTGGTTTCAGCTGCGCTCTAGCCGAAGCCGGCTCCAGGCTCACTGCCTAATAAGGACTTGTACGGTCTTCTAACTGCGTGCAAAATAGACACATAAGTAGAATAAAAGCCATGTGCCTCTGCGCTGAGCCATGTGTCTGGCTTTCCCGGAAGGCTGACTATGCAAAGACCCTGGAAGTTACAGTCCAGGTCGATGATTTTCAGCCCGTGTGCCATAAGAATTTTTAAACCAGGCAGTACCTGACCAGTCAGGGGCACTGACCTCCTTTCCCTTAGATTCTCAAATAAAAAGAATGACAACAGCCAACAAAACAGTAGCTGTCTGGTGTGAATGAGTCAAAATTATACCTATTTTTTGGTCAGATCAGCAAAAAATGTATTTTTGGGCGTGCCGCAGTTCAGTCATTAATTTATGTGAGCCGCGAGATGAACAAGGTCAGGAATCACTGGTCTCGGGGTCTCCCGTGAATCCGACGAGGGGCCCAGCCCACGAGGCTGTGTTCTCGGACCCCCACAGAGGCACAGAAATAATGACCGGGACCCTTCTCCTGACAAGTTGTCGTGAGTAGAGTCAGGGCTGCCGGCCTGTCTCTGAGAGCACGATGGAGCCCCCACCAGCCAGCACTTGGAGCCACGGACTCCAGCGCCGTTACCTTCCACTTTGTGCAACGTGGCCACGCTGCAGAACTGAACGCCGCCCCCCAGGTCAGGGCGTCTTCGGTGCCACACCGTTTCTTAGAGTCGGCTAGATCAGATTTTGTTCTCGTTTCCAGGAAGCCTGTTTTATTTGAAACTTGATTCTGGTTCCCATATCCGCCGTCCGGCCTGCCTGCCCTGTAGTGCAGCACTGGACGTCATAAAGGGGGAACGACAACGAGAGCAGCGCGGTGGCACACCAAGGTAAGGCACCGTTTGCTCACTCGGTTCTGTGGTTGACAATCATTTCACTCAGGCAGCAAATCAGTCCTAATGATGAAAAAAATAGTAATTTCGGGAGTAACCCTTTATCGAGTCCATGTGTGTACACATGTGTGTGTGTGTGGAGTCTCACAAACTGCAAGTCCATAAATCGCTATGCATGTGGTGTGTCTGCATTTCTTGGCACTATAAACCTCCCCGGAGGCACTGTCATGGTTTGGAACGTGGTGGCCCAGCCTTCGGAGCTCCTTGTTCTTATATGGAAACAATTTGCATAGCAGCTCCACAGTGACCTCAGACTCAGGGATTGTGGAGAATTCTCGCTGCGATGTGAACCAGGCTGGGTCAGAAGGAAGGAAGGCTCCGTCACTGCCAAAAGCAGCATCCATGGCGTGCACTTCACTGTATCCACCACCCCGCCCCCCCAGGGTTTATAGGGATTTGTAAGGGCTTTAAGGGGGTCGTTGTGAACACTGTGAAACTGTACTTGAACTTGTCTGTGTGTGCACATGTGAGCATTTTTATGGGGAGAGAGTTAAAGTCTTTCCCAGTTCCATAAGAGGCGTCAGGAACCCACCCTCCCTCGAAGACAAGGACTGGGAAGCACCGATCTGTAGAATAGTCTATCAGGGAGAATAAATTCTTCTCTCAGAAACCAGAACCACATGCAGCAGGAGCAATAATGATTTCCTAAACACACCACGTGTTGAGGGGGAAGGGTGTGGCCTAGGAGGCAGGAGACAGGCCTTAGAAGTTCTACTACCACCGGATCATTTTTTGACCTCTGCTAAGCTACTTCCCTTTTCTGGGCCTCAGTTTCCCTTTTTGTAAATGGAAAGAATGAAGGAGCTGTGCTCTATGGCAGAAACTGCTACTTGATCTTTGGTATCCATTTGTGCCTTTTTTTAAAAAAAAGATAACACTCATGCACCCAGTTTTAGCAGAGCACATGGCTATATGGCTGGAGACTACATTTCCCAGCACCCTTTGCAGGTAGGTGTGGCCATGTGACTAAGTTCCAGCCAATAAGATGTGAGAAGTGGTGTGTATAGGGACTGCACTCTCCATTCCCTTTCTGAAGGCCTACAGGATAGGGTGAGCCAGCTTTCCCCCTGCTGATGAGGACCGTACCCTAGGGAGTGACAGAAAAGCGGACGGTGGGAGCCCCGAGTAACTCATGCAGCAGTGTGCCCTACTGGACTTGGGCTACCTGCCCATCCCTGGACCATGAAGAGAGTATAAAACACTGTTATAGTTCAAATGCTGTGTTTTGAATTTGAGGGTTTCTTTGGCTCAGCAGTTTAGCCCGGTATTTAACTCACACAGATCAGATGAATGCCATCCAATGTCCTCCTCCTCCTCCTCCCACCCCTGTATCCGGAACGACACAGGCTCATAGCAGACAGCCAGCAAACGGAGAGAGGGAACGAACATGAAGGCGCGAAGGGGTTTCCCAGTCCGGAAGGCTGTGGGGATGATTCATGAGCCAGATCGGCTGTGGGTGAGATCATGTCTAAATGTGCTTCCAACCCTAAGACCCTGCCGTGTTGATCTCAGAACCGAGGGTCACTTGGGAGCAGCGCAGGGGTGACTGGCATGTCTCGGCCACGTGTTCACCAAAGGGAGGGGGGAGGTTCTGAGAGACACCTCTCTACTACCCCTCTCAGTTATTCATTCATTCACTCAACAAACACGTGCTCATCACACGCGGGGCACCTGTGGGCACAGAGTGCACCAGTCCTCAGGCAACCCTCGCAAACCAGTGGACGGTGTTCTGGTAAGTAAAAGCATTCTCGGCTGAATGGAGGCTACCACCTGGTGATGGGATTGTGGAGTCTTCGGTCTCCCCAGCACTGGTCTCCAGGACAGAACTCTTTTTATCTCCGCTGCCTGTAACACGGCCGGGAGTTTTTGGTTTGCTCTGGGGAAGTTCGTCTGTCAGAGCCGGTTCTCAGAGTCCTCAGGTCTGCTTCCTCAGACTCAGTCCACTCCCTACATCTGCAGAGCAACTGGCATTGATTAGCCATGACCCTGGGGCTCCGGAGGAGTCAGAGTCCCAGTGGGAAGGGAGAAGAGCTGGCTGTGGTCTGAACCTGCCACTGGCCATGGGACCGACCGCTCACTCAGTACTCAGCCCTGTAGCTGGAACAAGTCATTGCCTTTCTGTTTCTCCATCTGTAGAATGGGGATAATGCCTCCTATCTTACAGCGCTGTGTGAACTTGGAATCAAAGCGCCCAGCTGAGGGCCTGCGGCCCACCAGTGGCTCCATACATATGAGGAGAGGCTGATTCAGTAGCAGGAGGACTATGTCTCTGCCCCAAAGTGTTGCTGGCATCTGGTGGATAGGGGTTTTGATAAAATATTTTATAATGCGCAGGACAGCCCTCTACAACAAGGAAATATCCGTCCCAAAATGTCAACTGTGTCAACACTGGGAGCCTTCACTCGGATCCATTAAAACTCCGATTTCAGCATGATGCATTCAAACTGCGGCTGCAGAGCTGTGGGTGCTGTGCGCGGTGCCGCCCGTGCCTGGTGTCTGGTGCGCAGCTGCAAGGCAGCGTTTCTGGGACTGCTGCTGGAATTTTGGAAGCATCTGCCGCCACAGACCAGCAGCACGAGCTCTGGTGTTCCATCCACATGTGCATCGTTGCTGGCAGAACCTGATCCTACCTGCTCGGGTCCCCTTGATTTCAGGACCCCCGTGATCAGGAGGCATCACCGTGGCCCAGTCTGGCTGGCCACGGCGGAGTTCCTGTTCTGAATGCACGGGTGATCCCACCTGAACCCAATTTGTGTAATCAGAACCACACAGGGGGCCTGCAATAGGGGAGGAGCTGCGGTGGTGCCGATGGCGATGACCAGCTAAGGTGTGATGACTGTAGCAGTTTTTCAACCACTATTTATCGAGCACCTACTACATTCCAGGCACTGTGCTCTAAGTACTGGGTATTCCGTGGGGGGAAAAACAAGCACAGCCCCTACAATCATCACACCCGGCTGCTTTCAGATGGCTTTAGCATGTAGCGTTTTACTTACCCAAACCTTTGATACAGGCAGAAATGGTGTCGCTTACAAGTGAGAAAATGACACCTACTAACAAACACACAATTGGGATTCTTTGCTGCCAAGAGCAGAGTGACTCCTAGGCCAGAGAAGCATGACAGGAAACTGTTAAAAGGTGTCTGTTAGCTGACACAGCCCCGGGCATACCCAGAGCCTGGTGCAGCCAGGAACTCTGAGTATAACGCCCCACCGACCAGGCTGCGCACGGTCCCATTGCCTCTCGGCGCCGGCGTGGGGGATGCTGACCATCTCTCACCTTCCTGCACCGCAGGACAACCCATGGCTAGATGCCACACATGCCAAGGGGCCACCCAGAACACTGGGGAGGGAAGCACTGCTGAATGTGTTGTTCCCCTCCTCCTGTCTGCACGACACCCCCAACTCCTCCTCCAGCCCCCACCAGGACCGAGAACACTAGGCACCATTTTTCCATTCACTGAGCAATCACTGTAGGCCAAGTAGCATAAGAAGCACATTGCAAAAGTCAATCACTCTAACCATCCCATAAGGACTATTTTTTCATTTTCCATACGCGCGCAGTAAGTCTGAGACTGATTCATCTAGTCACGTCCTCGGTGAACTGGCATGGACACCTCCCGGGAGGTGGGCCCTGCCGGGTGCTGGGAATGAAGAAGACACGTGGCGCTCTCAGCGCGTGATGGAACAAAAGCGCTTGGCCCTAAAATCCCATAGCAGGCCCTGCGAGGCCATCGGGCTCCAAATGTCAAGTGCTCCGCTGCGCCCTTAATGCCTCCCCAGCGGGGCCTGTAAATGGGGGCAGGCATTTTCAGACAGCTATGCAGGTGCTTCTGGGATTCTGTAATCAAATTTGTATCTCATCATGAAAGGGCATTTTTAGCAGCATTTGAAGGAGGTCACCAATGGCTGGTAGGGGGGCAGCAGACACCAGCAGGGGAAAGTGCGTTCTGCTTCTTGCCCTGACCTCACTGCAGGGCCTCTGTGCTGGGGCTGCCACGAAAACGTGCCCAGACCCAGTTGGTGTAGCTCAGTGGATTGAGCACGGGTTGGGAACCAGAGGGTCTCGGTTTGATTCCCAGTCGGGCACATGCCTGGGTTGCGGGCCAGGTCCCCAGTGAGGGCCATGTGAGAAGCAACTGTACATTGCTCTTTCTCCCTCCCTTCTCCTCTCTCTAAAAATAAATAAATAAAATCTTTAAAAAAAAAAAAAGAAAGAAAACGCGCCCAGAACCAGCGTCGGATGGTGGAGCCTGGCGAAGAACTCAAGACCAACGTAAGCATCAGCTGAATGAGGAGGAAGATGAGGATGGCTTTATTGTCTCTTCTTTTTGAAAGATAAAACCAAGCAGAGAAATGTGAAGATTTCTCTGTAAAAGACCAGGCATGTGCACAATAGGCAAAGCTGTTTTTAAGTGTGCAGATCAATTTTTGCAAAAGCAGCAGGCACAAGAAAAGAAAAAAATCACGCCGCCAGCAGTGAAGATGAGAAAGCTGTGGCAGGAAGCCCTGCGGGAACGCAGAGCTTGCGGAGGCTGTTGGTGGTGCGGGTTTGTCCTGCCATTCATTCATCAAACGCTCTGGAGGAGGGGAGCGCGTGCACTGTTTCCGGCGTCAGTCACTGTGCTGGGCGCTCAGGATCCAGCTGAGAGCGACAGAGAAGATGCTCAGAAGGAAGAACAGCAAACAAGCAAAGACGTGTGACTAACGTCGGGACAGGGAAGTACAGGGGCCCACGGGAGGACACAGCAGTGGGCCGCTCATCTTGCCTGGGGTCTGAACACGACTTGTCAGGGAAGGGATGAGCCTGGCAGCAGTGGGGCTGCCTGGGAGCGGGGGACAGTGGCCCAGGCCAGGGACAGCGAGGTCAGACACCCAGGCGCCAGAGGGGAAATGATGCATGGGGTGCTCACATATAAAAGATTATTATTATTATGGTGTCGTCAGTGAGAAAGACTTGATTAATTTCCACACTTTTCTGGTTCATCTTCTAAAGATGAAGTGCACCGCAGTTGCTACTTCACACATTTCTGCTGAGCAAATGAATAAGCAAGTAAGTAACAGTCCCCCCCAACCTCCTCAGGGTTGAAATGGGGTTAGGAAGAGCCAGGTAACATCCTGTGAAATCTACCGCGGGCCACCAGCCTGGAAACGCATGCGATATTGCTCAGTCTCCTTCTGTGCTCTCTCTCCTTCGTTCCGAAACGGTTCGATGGTAGAATGCTATCTTAGGCTTAGGGGGTCTTCTGCCTGCCATGGAGTTGGAACCTGGCCTGCAACCCAGGCATGGAACGGTGAGTTTAGCGCGATTCACGGACTCCCCAGGCCTTTGGAAAGTCTGTGTGAGTGAACACGGCCCATGTGAGAGTTGGCACACCCGGTGGGCCAGGCCCAGCTGCACGGATGCTTCCGGGACACGTTGCGCCACAAAGAGCACCGGCTCCGCCATCAGGGAGACCTAGGACTCGTCACCAGCAGCGTGACCTTGGCAGGAGGCGTGCCCCCACTGAGCCTCAGAGCGCCCTGTGGGAGAGGGGCTGATCCTCATCTCAGAAGCCGGTCCTGGAGACAGAACGTTCTGAGACGGGTGGGCCCCTGTGCCGACAAATGTTCCCGTGTGCCTGACCTTCCTTATTCCAGGCCCTGGGCGGGCCCTGCTTCCGAAAACAGGGCCTCCTCGGGAAGGAAAAAAGGAACTATCCAGAGATAAAGAAAAAACTAGGGAGGTCACACTCAGTGCGGCTTACCGTGCCGAGCCACATGGGCAGGCTGAGCCAGGTTCCGACAGGGTTCCGAAGGGGCTGGACTGCTGTCCACCCGGATGGAGTTGTTCTCGCCGCCTCCTGCCCTGGGCGTGGGCTGGCTCCCCGGCCAAAAACGCTCCCAGGGCTTCCCGAGGCAAGAGGCCCAGACTTCACAGGAGCCGGAGTCCCTGGCATTGGATGGGCAGCGGGCTTGGGGACGGGGACCCCGCCAGGCACCTGTGTGAAGTGCGTGTTCAGTGCATGTGCCTGCTCATGCTGCTGACCCGCTCCATCCTACTGGGCCCTGAGTGCTGGGCTGGCTACTGGGGACAGAGGTGGCAGGCCCCAGCGCCCCGCTCTGCACTGAGCCCCTCAGGGGCCAGTGTGTAGGTGTGTGCTGGGGGCTGAGGCCGGAGCTGTGTTTCTGGGGCTGGAAGTCACAGAATTAATAACAAAAGCAAACCCACAATTCTTATTCAGCCCAGCACTGGCTGATCTAAGGGCTTCGCATAATTGACCGTCTGATCCCCTCTCAGCCCTGGGTGGTGCTGTTTCTGCCTTATGGATGTGGAAGCGGAGCAAGTCACATAGCCAGAAAGGGGCAGAGCTGGGTGCGAGCCCCGAGCTTGGCTCTCTGGTTTCAGTTTACATCCAGCTGGCCCCTCAAGAACAGCAGAGTGGAGGGTGCCAGGGGCCGGTGGAGGGGCTCTGGGGAGTCGGCGTTGGATGGGGCGGAGTTTTGGTTTGGGAAGATGAGAACGTCCTGGGGACGATGGTGGAGACCCCCACACAGCAGTGTGAATGCACCTGAAGCCACTAACCTGGACACTTAAAAAATGGCCAAAAATTTACCTTATGAATATTTTATCACAACAAAATAACTCTTTTGTAGGTACAGGGCAGTAATAGATAGCTCTCGAAGTGCCCATCACATTGCACAAGAAATAGACCATCTTTTGTTGTAAGAGTGATCATCAAAGGGGTGGCTCAGGTGGTTGGAGCGACGGCCCCTACACCAAAAGGTTATGGGTTCGATTCCCAGTCAGGGCACAAGCCTAGGCTGAGGGTTCGGGCCCCCGTTGGGGTGCGTACAAGAGGCAACCGATTGACGTTTCTCTCACATCCATAGTTCTTTCCTTCCCTCTCTCTCTCTCCTTCCCCTCTCTCTAAAATCAATTAGCAAGTCCTCGGGTGAGGATGAAAAGAAGTGATCACTGAAGAAGGAAACTGCAGTGCGAATTTTTCGTAGATCAGGAGCTATAACTGGCTAATGGTTTCAGTTGCCAGAGAGAGAAGAAACCCGACACCAGCTCTGGCCAAAGGCAAACACTCACTCTACAGCTGGAAGGGACCCAGGTCAGCTCAGAGTCTAAAGGGGAATCTCAGGACCCGGCCCCCAGGACTGGAACGAGAGCTGCAGCTCCCTCCAGCCATTCCTCCGACTACCTCCCAGCTCTGCCGATGCACCCTTGGCCCTGCCTGCTCCTCCACAGACGGGCCCACTCCAGGGCAGGGACACGCCCCTGGCAACCATGCAGGAGTGCTGGTGGGATTGGACAGCCACTTTCTCCTGTATCTGTCTATTAATCCCAGGGAAGGCGCCCATGGGTCCATCCTGGGATGTCTACCCATCACCACTACCAGACTGGAAGGTAAGTATTGGCCTAAGATGCAGTTAAGGAACAGGTCTATAACCAGAAAAAAAAAATGAAAGGAAAAAAAAGATAAAGAAATTGAAAACCACAGCTCCCAAAGTCACTCCAGCTGTTTCATGTTTGTTTCTTTACAAAAAGTCTGTGCAATAAATGTTATGAGCCCCATACATCAGAGAAAAACGAAGGATGACAAGATTTGCACAGTCACATCAGAACAGAAGTGAAAGGGATTAAGTACAAATTGCCAGTCATAAAAACAGTGGCCGTGATGTAAAGTACAGCACAGGGAATAGTCGTGACATTGTAACAACTATGGTGCCAGATGGGTCTTGGACTTTTCCCGGGGTCACTTGGTGTCTAATTAACATTGTATGTCAACTGTAACTAAAAAATAAACTTAATAAAACACACACACATGAGGTGGAAACCAAAGTTTGCATTACTCCAAAGCCTGCGCTCCTTCTGCTAAGCCAAGTCAGGACTCTTCTGCAGATTTTTTCCTGAGTCCTTTCTGCATAAACAGGCCAGAGAACATGTTTGGGGAACTTGTGCTGCACGTGGCTGCTCGTTAAACTTTGAATCCGTGTATTGAGACTGTACAGAAGGGTCTCTATTCTAGAACATGGGGTCCTTTTCATAATCACTGTCCCAACGCCAAGCGCAATGTCGGAGTTTGTCTTCAGTCCTTCCCTCTGGGCGGCCAACTTTCCGTGTGGGTTTGCCAACAGCGCAAGGAACAAACTCAAAACACACGACCGGGGCTGGCGCGCGGTGTTTACCCGAAGGAGCACCGGTGTCAACAGGAACTTGGAGGCAACAGTCTGGCGAGCAGCTCAGCCTCCTCCCTTCCAACCCCCGCAGGCTGCAAGCACTGGGCCGGGAGGCACCCACAACCCGGGCTCTTGCATTCTGACCTTGGACAGCAGGCGGGCTGGCAGGGACCCCCAGGTGGCCTCCAACGCCAGGCGCAGACTCTGTGTCTGTCCAGGGTGATGTTTTCCTCAGAATGGACGCTACCACTGGGCTCTCCCAATTGTTGGCAAAGACAGCTACTGGCTGGACATTAGGCAACCGAGGAGACCTGAGACTGGCCAAGAACGCACAGGACAGGAACATTGGGGCCGTTTGGAAAAGGTGATTCTGCATTTGAGCCAAGTAACCAGGGCCCCAAAAAACAGTTGAGTTCCTATTTCTTACGGTCTGCTCAGGAATTTCCCATAACCCCTTGGGGCTGGGAACAGAGAGTATTTCTCCAGATACCTGCATCACTTATTGAACTATGCGGGTCTGAACAGCCACAAAGAAAAGGGTAGATGGTCTTTATCTAAAATTCTAAAAAGGAGTCCCAGGCTGCAAAAATGCTCACTAGGTCACAAGACAGCCACGGGCAGGGTCTTCCCCCAGCACAGACCTCGGGACTTTCTCCAGGGGTTGGAGAGATGTTACCTCTCTGGATAGGGATGAAATAGCAGGTGTCCTTGACTGTATTGGCAGCCACTTTGTGACCACACAGAGGGCCGGCTTTAAGATGGAGCAAATGGTATGTATGTCCCTTCAGGTTCCACCAAAGCAGCAGAACCAGAGAAAACAGCCTGTGTGAAGGTCAAAGGCCACTTGGGTGGTAACTATGGACTCTTTGGATTGCTACCGAGTGTGATTTTGAGCAAGTCACTCAATCTCTGTGCCCTGAAATGACAGTAATAGAATCAACGTGTTAATACTTGCACAGACTCAGAACAAGGCAGCACTTCCAGAGCCAGCTGTCATCCTTGTCATCATTGTCGCCGGGGTCAGAGTGCAGGCCCAGACGCACATGATGGCTGAGAGCTGAGCCGCGGCGGGGACCAGCCACGGGCGTCAGGAAGGCGGGGAAGGATCTGAGACCAGCCGGCATCGGGTGGATCTCTGCTTCCGAACTGGGCACTGGGAGGGGACAGCACTCTGGGCAGAGACACTTTAAATGTGGTGCGACCGTGGGAAAGGGTCCTGAGGCCAGTTCCCATGGAAGAAGGTGCGGGAAATGGGGGCGTGCGCCCTGAAAGAGAGCAGAGTCTGTTTCACCGGGAGGGGTGGGCAGGGCGACTGGTGGGGACAGGATGAGGAACGACCACGGTGGTCTGAGGGTCGCCACGGGCCTGTCCTGTGGGAGAGGGGTTAGGCCATGGCTGGCAGCGGGAGGGGTCTCCCCGTACCCCAGCTTCCCCTTGGGAAGGATCTGTGGCCGTCAGGGCTGCCAGAGTCCGGGGGGGGGGGGCGGCCTTAGGGGCAAGGGCCCCATCGGGGAGGCGCGAGCAGACTCCAGCGGGGCACTCAGCAGGGGGCTGTAAGGGGGCACAGGCACCAGGCCGGTCGTCGTGGATTACGGCCGAGCTCCTCGCAGCCTCGATCTCTTCATCCTTCGGAACCTCAGGGCGGTGGGGCATTAGTCTGCTGCGGTGGCCGTGATGAGTCACCGGAATCTGGGCGGCTTAAAACAACGCACATTTGTTCTCATTTGTTCTCCAGACGCCGCACACGAGTCGCCCTGGGCTAAAATCAAGGTGCGGGCAGGGCCGGTTCCCCTGGAGGCTCCAAGGCAGGATGCTTGTCCTGGTCTCTCCCAGCTTCCAGGGGCAGCTGCATCCCGTGGCTTGCGGCCTCCTCCGGCAGCAAAGCCCCTCCCAGCCTCTCCCTCTCTCCGCCCCGCCCCGCCCCGCCCCGCCCCGCCCCGCCCCCACCCGGGCGGAGCGCGCAGGCGCAGCACGCACCCTGTCGTTTCCAGAGTTAGTTGCCTGGTCCTGTCCTGTGAGGACGGGACCCTCACCTCTCCCAGTTTGTCCCCACCATCCGTGCAGGAGACTCTCAAAACCGTAGCTGGGCGTCCAAGGAGGAGCAAAGGGCCCGTTCAGAGAAAGTGCTGCTGTCTAGCGTCCCCTGCTCGCTCCTGGGCGCTGGTGGGCGGGCTCTCCGGACACCGCGAGGCCCCGCGCGCGTGGGCCCAGGCTGCGGATCAGACCCGAGGGGATGGATAGCAGAGCCTTTGGGAGAAGGCGAAGGCTCTAGTCTGTGGGGACCTCCCGTCTGGATGTTTAATACTGGCACTGGGCGGAGCAGCCGGACGCTGCGGGAGCAGAGGAAGGGCGGGGGCGGGGGGCGGGTGGCAAAGGAGACCTCTGCGAGCACAGACGTGGGTCTCCGGAGCCGCCAGCACCCCGGCAGGTGGGGGGCAGCCAGTGTGGGGCTGGCTTGGGCTGCGCTCTGTGGGTGTTTAGTGGCCGTGCTTCGCTCTCAGTAACGAGATTAACAGCCGTTGGGTTAATTAAATAGCAAAGCCTGAGCATCTTCTCTGCCCGGCTGGCCGCTGACAAGCCGAGATAACAAGCCAAGACGAAATCCCCTCAGCTCTGTGTCCTGTGCTCCAGGTGCAGCGGGGCTTCTGATTTGCCCAGGGAGCGGGGTCCTGAGTGGGACAGGGTCAGATCTCTCGGAGACACAGTAGCTCAAGGTCAAAGGTGCAGACAGGTCCTGATTTCCAGCCCAGGGATGGCTCCTGGATCTGACCGGTCCAGGGACTTTTTTGGGTGTCTGGGTTTGTTTTCCTTCCCTGTCCCCAATGTGACACTCTTCGTCCAGGGGCCGGAGCATTTCCAAGGGGACCTGGAGGGCCTGGCTGGGTGACACCCTGGGTTCCCCCACGGAGAGAGTAAAGGACTTGTTCCCCCCGAAGGAGAACGTCCGTTTGCCCCTTGTCCCTGCAGTTCTGCCCCGTCTGAGACGGTGCCCAGGTCGCCTTGCTAAGAGTGTTTAGAGAACACATCCACCTGCAAAACAGGGAGGCGGGACCGTGATCCCTTCCTGGGACCGCAGCACCACAAAACCAGATAAACGGAGTGGCGGGGCTGGGAGGGACCTCTGCACAGCCCAGGCGGTGCCACTATTTATGGACGGAGTGGGTCCCAGGGACAGGCCAGCAGCGGGAGCAGCTGCAGCCAGGGTTCATCCCTGCGGCGGACCCAGAGCCACACCGTGCCCGAGCCAGCGTGCTCCTCTCACTCATCCTGCTGGTCCCCTCTTCGGTTGCTTTGTTCTGGGGTGTGCGGCTGGCCTGGCCCCTTTCTGCCCCTCTCACAGTGACAGAGGCTCTGGAGACAAGACAGACCCAGGTCTGGGGCTTCGTCCATCTCCTCCTTAGCCTTGTGGTCCCAGGGAGTTTCCTATGCCCTGACCCTTGCTCTCCCGTTCTGGGAAACGGGAAGCACCCCACCCACTCCACTGGCTGTGTGGGAGCTCAGCTGTCGGCTATGCAGTTGCCGCACACGTGGTACCTACGTGACGCTCGTGCATCTGTGCCGGGGTGTAAATGACGCTGGGTGTTAGGTGAGAACCTTCCTCTCCTCTCACAGCAGCTCCTTCTCCCTGCTGGTCCCACGGTATCCGGCAGCCCATGAACCCAAACTCCTCTCCAACCGCAGGTCCTGCTCCAATCGGCCCATTTGCCTCCAGCTTTGTGACCTTGGGCAAGTTGCTGGAACTGCCTGAGCCTCAATTTTCCCACTTGGAACAGGGGGCTGTTTCCTGAGGCCCCTGTGGCGCAGGGATGGCTGTAGGACTGGAGACAGTGACATCCGCTCTGACGTTAGCCCAGTGGCATTGGCCCAAAGTCTTCTATTCCTCACCACAACTTCGGAGCTGGAGGCTCCCACCATCCCCATGTCACCAACAGGGAGAGGGAGGGAAGCATTAAGAAACCTGCCCAAGGTCAACACCAGAGGTGACTATGAGTCCCACCAAGCATCTAAGGAGACCACTTACTGTGCCCATCGCAGGGGCGCGGCCTGCAGGGCACCCTGTAATAGAGTGGCGCGTTTGGGGAACTGCTGGCCTGGCCTTAGGGTCTGCTCAGTGTGGGGCCTGGGCTAGGAGCTTGACGTGGGCTAGCTGGGGGAATGCTCACCCAGACCCCTGCCACGGGTGCCAGCGCCAGTCCACCTGCCAGATGCCCAGACAAAGCTGCTCAGACAGTAGATGACCACCTGAGGTTCCGCAGCTGGTCAGTGGGAGGTGGACATGGACACCCAGCTGCGTGACCCCAAGCTCCATTCACTGGTGCTCAATCCATCACTGCTGGTCCTTTCCCTCCCCCACCTCTGCTGGAGGAAATCAGCCAGCTTCATAACCGGTCCCCAGTCTGAGGGGACTGGCTGCCCACCCCTGGCCTCTGCTGAACCTCCCCCTCATCCATCTTGGTCTCCCTCTCATCCTCCACCTCCATCTGTGGGTCCTGCCCCTTCAGGCAAAGCCCCTGACCAGGGAGAAGCTTGTATTGGATGTGTGCAGAGCACCGCCCTGCTTGCCCTCCAGGCTTCCAGCACCCCCAAGCAGCCCCCCCTCACAAAGGGTCTGAAAGGATCCAGTGTCCAGGTGGGCGTGCTCCATGGCCTGGCTGGGCCCCACAGGAAATGGAGGCGTGGAGGACCACCCCTAAGCAGCTGCTTAAAGGGGCAGCCGGCCCAGGGCTGCAGGCGGTCCCTCTGCACCATGACGCCCTGGCTGCTCCCCCTGCTGCTGCTGCTCCTGGCTGGGCCTCCCGCCGTGCGGCCTGCACCCCCGACCTGCTACTCCAGGATGCTGAGCCTGAGCCAGCAGATCACCCGGGACTTCCAGAGCCTGAAGGCCACCGAGCCCTGGGTGAGTCCCCTCCGCCTGCACGGACCAGGAGGGTCCGTGCAGACCCCGTCCCCCAAAACATGCCTTTGAACCAAGAAAAAAAGAGAAGGTGCCCTTTTTCTTTTCTGGTCATTGTTACTCTTAAAGGTATTTTTGTTTTATTCCCATCCTTTTAAATACAATACCAACGGTTTGTACTTTCTCTTAAGTACAAAGAAACATAATCCAAGACTTCACAATTTCTGCTTGTAACTTGCTAGCAAGCATCAGAGGCTCTGCTGAGAAATGTGAAAAAGGAAGGAAAAACCTCCCAACAGAGTTTGGCTGATGGATTCTCTTCCCTGGCCAGTGTGGGGGTGACTCCCAGGACTGGGCTCCACCCCCACCTGCTGTGGGACCTGGGACCTGGGCAAATTCCCGCTCCGTGGGCGGGGGCGGCTGAGCGCCCACCCCTCCGGGCAGCGGTGAGGGTTCGAAGGGTGAATGCTGATGCAGCAGGCAGAGCAGGGCCTGGTGGGGACCCCAGGAGTGGCAGCCGCTGCCTCAGAGTCAGACTGAGGGCCTCCCAGGACTAGAACCCGGGCCTCCGCATTGAAACAAAGTGATCCTAAACTCCATTAAAAACTGGTAAAATTTAAGTGTCATTTTCCAATTTGTAAACACTTCAACAAAACGTAACGTTTCTCAGATGTGGAGCTTATGGTGCCCTAACACTTTCTTTGTATTTTCTTTTGAAAGTTAAAAAATGTTTACTTTTTTCTAATTATGAAAGTCAGTTTATAGAACTGTTGGAAAAAGCACAAAGGACAAAGAATTACTCGCAATTCTGCCCCCTAGAGGTGACTGCTGACATGACACTCTAGGGGGAGTACTTCAGCTTCCCTTCTGTGGACTGGTATGGAAATGTGTGTGCGTGTGCATGTGCACGCACGTGCAGGCAGGTGTGAGCATGTGTGTGAGTGCAAGTGTACGAGCGGATTGGGTCAAATAGCACCACAGCTGTGCAGTTACCACTCTTTGAAGTGGCGCCGTCCCATCAGTTAATATTCTTCTGTAACGACGTTCTGCTGCGTTCTTGCTCCACAGCTCACCCACAGGTTCCTTGGGGTTTCTCATGCAGAGCAAATGTCTTCGTCTCTTAAAGGACTCTGATTTTAAACCGTAAAACAAGTGCATAGGCTCAGAACTGCAGAGCTGGGCAGAAGGGGGGCGATCATGCATTCTAACTCTAACTGCACAACTGGGACACTGAGTCACACAGAAGGAGGAGCCTGCCCCAGGTCACACAGGGAATTCCAAAGAAGGTGTTAGGGTACCGCAAACCCCACTGGTAGCGCGGGGCCAGAACCTGGGTCTCTGGCCTTCAGTCCTGCACCAAAGTGAAACACAGGCATATCAAAGTGTACGTGCGTGTGCACTTTTGTATCACTAGAGTCCATTATACATAGTCCTACGTCCAGACTACGGCTACAGAACTCATAGTTAGTGACACCAAGTCTGCACTCCTACCATCGGGTTCTGGAGCAACGTGGCCACAGGACACAGGAGCCCTGTGCATGTCGGCCTCACGGCCGGGCACCTGGGGCCAGTCCGCCTGTCGGAGGGCTGGCCGGGAGCCTTCCGTGCCCAGGTTCAGAGTGTGTCCCTTTCTGCAGGAGCCATGTGTGAGATACCTGCCCAGGCTGTACCTGGATATACACGTAAGAAGGTCTGCCTGCCTGGGGGAGGCACAGGTTGGGGGAGGGGGGCGAGATCTCGGATAAAGGTGGCAGGAGCCCCCAGCTCCCATCCCTGTGGCCACTGGAGCCCCCACAAGATCCTGTCCCCACTCCCAGAATTACTGCGTGCTGGCCAAGCTGCGGGACTTTGTGGCGACCCCCCAGTGCTGGAAAGTGGCCCAGGTGGACGCCCTGAAGGACAGAGTGCGGAAACTCTACACCATCATGAACTCGTTCTGCAGGAGGGTAAGTGACGCGTCACCATTGAAAGGGTTAAGAGGGGCAAGACCAACGGTGAGGGAATGTTGATGGGTCCTTCCCACTCCCACACCCCTTCTTCAACCATGGTCGCCCTTGGTAAGAGGTGGGGACTCAGGACAAGCCCCTCACCTCCACAAGCTCCATGCTGAAGCAGGGACAACACCAGGCCCACGTGCCAACCACGTGGCCCAGACTCTGCGGGGTGCCAGGCGGGGCCCGGTGGGGGCAGGGGGTCACAGGATCTGAGAATTCCCTGATCCCCTCCCGGGGTCAGAGGCAGGGGCAGCAGGAAGTCGGCACTAGCCAAGACGTGGACAGGCAGGGGCTCCAGCCTCAGACACACCCGAGCTCCAGTCTTTGTCTTCCTGCTTCACTGACATGTCCCCTCACCACTCTGAGCAGTTCCCTTACTTGTGAACTGGGGACAGACAGTGACTGTCTCGGGGTCATAGGGAGGGTAATAACGGTACACCCTGACCGTGTGTGTCAGGTGGCACTGTGGTACCTGCCTGGACCTAAGCACCCAGGATGGGGCTGACACAGAATCCCTGGCAGCATGCTGACCCGGGCATGTCCTCGGGCAACTTCGATATTCAGTGGTTAAGTCACAATGTATCTGTTCGCACATCGAAGGCTCATTAGGCACTTGCTCCCATTTTCCTCCTCCTTCCCTTCTCCCCTTGGTCTACGGGGTGGGGGTGAGGGCAGCAGAGACAGGCACATGGAAGAAGACACACGAACACAGTCTGTAAGTGGTGCTCTGACTCGGAAGCCTTTGCAGGTGAGTCTGGCCCTTTCCCATGGTATCCCCCCTGCCTGGCCCAGAGTTGCTGCTCAGCAGTTAAGGGTCATTCATTCACTCCCTCCCTCCCCATCTATCCATCTGGTCAACCAACGTGTGTGTGAGCTCATAAACAATGAAGAACACAGAGACTGGGAATGTGAAGACGGGACCAGCTCTCCTTGGGAGAGCAAGGGATGGGAAATGTCCACCCAAAGGGACAGTCTTCGAGAGCAGCCAGGTGTCTGGCGTTCATGCCTGGGCTCTGCGGCCGCCCCCGGAGACAGCCTGCTCACGGCCGCCTTTTCCAGGACCTGGCGTTCTGGACCGACGACTGTGGCGCCTTGGAGCACCCAATGCCAGCGACCACGGCCCCGCCCGACCGTCACGGCTGAGGCGGCCCAGCCCGGCGCCAGGACCCCGGGGGACGGGATGATGTCGGCACCCCAGCGCAATGGGCCCCAGCCACGGTCCCCTCGGGTCTCCCTGTTTACTGCAGCATCTCCAGCTGTCACATGTCTCTCCACCTTCTGGGAAGCAGGGCTTGTGCCCTGACCCCGGACTCCCCTTGAGCCAAGTTAGAGGCCTTGCTTCCATGCCCCCGTGGCTTGTCTCGCCAGGACACTTAGCCACGCAAGCCAGCAGGTTGAGCTGACCCCTGAGAAAAGCGCACGCCAGCTTCTCGCTTCTCAGCAACTAGCTAGGGAACAAGCAAGAGGCTGTGTGTGGAGGGCCCTTCGAGTGCAACGGCGGCACCGCGTTCCTTTCCTGACAGCACCCGGCTTACGTTCAGCCCAGCCTGTTTCCTGCCCTCCCACCACAAGCTTCCCTAGAGTCACCTTTCATCAAGGAAACGCTGCTGCCTGAAGACGTACTCACAAGGTCTGTAGTTACACAGCGCCAAGGGGCCACCCCTTCGTTGGAAGGTGACGAAAAGCAAATAAAGACGATCGTTAGGGCGAGAAACTGTGTCCTGCTGTCCTTGTCTGGGGTGGGCGCAGCTCTCAGCAGGGCGCACCCTTCCTCCCTTCCTCCGCGGGGCGCCGCGTGTCTGGGTCTGCTTCCACCCCCTGCGCGAGGGTCTGTCCTTCCGGCGTTGGGAGATGCTCCGATTTGGGCTGGGGGACATACTGGATGGGGTCCCTGGTACTCACTGCAAACATCAGTCCACTGAGTCCTCGTAACAAACCTGGGGATGGGCATCGCAGCAGGAGGCTCACCTACATTAAATGACTTGCCGAAGGCCGCCAGCTGGTAAGTGGGTTGAACTGGAAAGCGCTGAAGCCCATGCTTTTCTCAGGCCCCACGCTGGTTCTCTGCAGCTGAAGCAGCTTGTTTAACTCAGGAAACCCACAAGAACATCTCAGTTAAGAAACTGGGTTGTTGAAAATTCGTCACGTGACCCATGTTTTGAGTCTTTCCCCCCTTCTGTACATACGGGCCACGCTCTTCCTCCTCAGCCTCCGGCCCCTTAGATGGTTTATGAGGAAGCCTCGTTAGGTTTCCACCCTCTGTGCAGAAGCACCAGCCCCAGCATCGCCGTGTTGGGCTCCCAGGGCAGCCGGAACCTGGCGCCACAAACAGTGTCCCCTGCTGGCCCCTCCCATCCATCCAGTTTCCTTCCAACAGCAAACCTGTTCCCAACACCCGCCTCCTGACCGGCTCCCCACGGCTTCCACCCTGAATGAGACGTCCCTTCACACCATGGTCTGCGATTCCCCGTTCGCCACCCCACCCCGTCAGTCTCTGCAAAGCACCTCTGACACACAGCACCTGGCCACCGGGTCATGTGTTTGTTTGCTCACCTGGTGTGTCTCCCACACGTGACAGAGAGCCCCAGGAAGGCAGGGACCACGTCTTCGTGCCTGCAGCTGGCACCGTGCCTGACCTCAGGAGGTGCTCAGTTGCTACATTTTGGGTGTGTATGGATACTGGACACGGCTTACTGGGAAGACTACAAACGTCAGCAGTTAAGGGTTGCGGTTCCAGGTGGTCCGTGCCCCTCCTTCCTTAGTAAAGTGCACACTGTGTGCAGACGTCCTATGCTCAGGGCCTCAGCGGCCTGCTGCCTGGGTCCAGGAACTGCTGATTCCTGCTGGTTTGGTCAACATCAAAGCCTCAGTAATTCACACACACATTTTGTGGGTGTTCATTGTTCCGGTGCTCTGACCATAAAACACGACCGTCTGGGCCGCAGCCAGCAGCAGAGACTGTACAAAGCCCTGAGCTTTGCTCCCTGAGTACATCTGAAAGCTCCGTCGTCGGTCCGGCTGGGCCGGAGCACCGACTGCAGAAATCGGACCATCCTGACACCTTCACCCCTGGTGGCGGTGGCGGTTTAAACGAACTGCGCATCACTTGGCCAAAATCCTCACAGTGCAAGCCTCGCTGATTTGCGAAAGGGCTGCCAATGCGAAAGCACCACCTGCATTTGCAGTGTCCAGGCCTGCAGGCGGTCAGAGGCAGAGCTCACGGGACAGAGGGGGAAGCGCCCTGAGATGGAGGAAGTGTTGGAGGAGAAGGAGGGAAAAGTAGAAAAACAGAGCACAGTTCTGCAGAAAGCAGCCCAAGCAGCCGTCACAACTGTTTACACTCCTTCACACTGGGGGTGTCCAGGAATTATTTGGCTATCGGACATGCATTTTTAAAACATTTGCAATCGCATTCCTACAATGCAGCTCGACATCCTTTTTTCAAGGGTTTTCGGGCCCCCCCACAAAGAGAAGGAGGTGCGCTCTGGAGTTGCTGCACTGTAACTCACTTCCTCCCAGTCCTGGGGCTGCAGCAGCAACCCTGGTCCGTGAACTCGGAAGATGTGCCTCGCTCAGAAGATGGCTCAGGCCATGGTCGCCGTCCCAGCAGTGGGCGCCGTCTCCCGGCCCCCAGTTCTGCAGATGTGCTGGGTCTGGAAGCCATTCAGCTCCAGCAGGGCAGGGTCCGGAGCTGAGCTCTGATATCACGCACTGATGCTCCAAGACACGCTTAATTTATCAATGGTGATAACATCTTAACTATGTGGAGAGCTGTGCAATTTCCAAACTCTCTTCAAGTCTATTTTCCCCTTGCTAACTTTAGTTCTTCTGTCAACCTTGGGGACGGGTGGATTCGGACAGTTTGTCTCCATTGCTAGATTTCAGAGTGAAGCTCCAGTGAAATACCCTTTTGTGGCATAAATATGCCTAATAGTTGCAAGTCTGACAATATCAAACATTAGTGAGGGCCCGGCTGGTGTAGCTCAGTGGATTGAGCGCGGGCTGGGAACCAAAGAGTCCCGGTTCGATTCCCAGTCGGGGCACATGCCTGGGTTGCGGGCCAGGTCCCCAGTGAGGGCCATGTGAGAGGCAACCATACATTGCTTTCTCCCTCTCTTTCTCCCTCCCTTCTTCTCCCTCTAAAAATAAATAAATAAAATCTTAAAAAAAAAAAAAAACCATTAGTGAGGACACGTGGTACCTGACATGCTTCTAGTGGTGCGAAAACTTGGGACAGAATGTGGTGTTACCTTGTAAATCTCAAGGGGTTTATACCCTGTGACCCAGCCATTTCTGCCCTAGAATATACCCCAGAGAGATGCCTGCACTTGAACCCCAGCAAGTACCTCTATGGGTGTTCAAGACAGGATGTTCCAATAATAGCAAACTGCTGCAAACAACCCAGAAGTCCACCAGTGACAGAGCAGATAAATAAACTGTACGGTTCTGACAAGGAATCACATGGTCGAACCTCAGTACCTAACACTGAGGAGCAGAAGACATTCGGAACCACTCCATTTCTGTAAAGGAAAAAAAAAAAAACAGGCAAAGCATAAAACATATTTTGGGGGTGCCTGGCCAGGTGGCTCAGTTGGTTGGAGCATTGTCCTGTACACCAAAAGGTTGCAGGTTCGATTCCCAGTGAGTGTTTCTCACATTGATGTTTCTCTCCCTCTCTCTCTCTGTCCCTCCCCGCCCCACCTTCCTCTGCCTCTAAAATCAATAAGAACATACCCTTGGGTGAGGATTCCATATATATATATGTTCAAGAAAATGCTTAAAACAATATTCGGGACCGGAGATACCCCCCGAGGAGTGGAGGAAGAGGACAGTTTGAGGTGGAATACGGACCACTTGGAAAATAGCAGCACAGTTTTTCCTTAAACTGGGTGATGGCTCAATATTTTGTCGGTCTTTAGGAAAATATATATATTATTTAGTCCATATTTAATAAATAAAAATTAAACTGAAGAGCATTCACATAAAACATCAAAGTTTAATTACAAATGCTGTTTAAAAACCAATCTCATTTATAATAGCAGCAAAAACTGTAAGGTACCTAGAAATAAACATGAGAAACTATGTGTACTAACTTTATAGAGCAAATTCTTATAAAACTTTAATAAAGGACATAAAAAAGGCCCTATATAAATAAAAACAGAGGTTATGTTTATGGGTCTGAAAATAACATAAATTCAGTATACCCAGTGAATATCCCAGCAGGATGAGTCTTGATATGCTGAGGCTAAAATTTATAGACAAGTATAAAAGATCAGTGAATTTTGAAAAAGAAGACTTGGGGGAGGGGATTTCCCAGGGGTCATCGGGGCTTGTTCTGTTGTTACAGAAATCACGGTGCTGGGGTATCCACGCAGGGATCACGAGAACCCAGTGGCACAGAACGGGGGGCCCAGAAACAGACCCACGGAAACGGAGCGAGTTCCCGAGCACACGTGACAAAGCCCCGGAAAAACAACAAACACACCCAACCGTGCCCGGACGACCGGCTGTCCCCCTGGAAAAGGTGGCGCTCTCTCCCTGCCACCGCACACAGAAACGAATTCCAGAGCGGTGACAGGCCCAAGTAAAGCCGTATTTTCAACTATTTAGAAGAACGCATGGCAGAAGATCGTTGTGTTATTAGGATGAGGGAAGAATTCTTAAACAGGATCCAAAGGACGGCATCCAAGAATGAACAACATTAATAAATACAGCATAACATTTTAAAAGACACAGTAAACAAAGCTAAAGAAACAGGCGCCTGGATTGGAAAACGCAGGCGTTCACTGCCAACTATTCACATCCAAACTGCCCACAAATCAGTAAGACAGAAAAGTGCCAGGACCCGGACTCCTAACCTGGAAGGAGAAACCCTAAGGGGCGTAGGAATGAACGGGGAGACGCGGAACGCTTTTAGCAACCGGAGAGCAGCCCGCTTAAACCACACCGCCCTGCACAGTGAAAGCCACCGGCCGGGAAACACAGAACCTTGTCACACCCGGGGCTGCAGCGGCGGAGCTGAAACCGGACTTCGCGCGCCTGCCGGAAGTGTAATCTGACACCGACTGTTCCGCCCGCGGTTTCCCGACGTTAGCTTACGCGATTTCACTTCTGCGCATGCGCCTCAGGCGAACTCCTACACGCCCTGGGGACGAGGGTATTCGCCCTTGCCCCTTAATCGGTATACCGCAAACAGGGAAAAGAAAAGGCAGCACCCTAAAAGTCTCCCCGAGAGTGAAAGACCCTACTGCGCTCGGTGCGTGAGATACTACACAGCCGTTAAAGGGAAGAGCCGAGCGCCTGGTCTCAAAGCCGTTGTCCACTAAGAGAACAAGTCAAACCGCCATCAGTCTTTCCTTAGCGTATCTGCATATTTTTAGAGCTTTCAAAAATTTCTTCGGGTAGAGTCCGCCGCAGTTCCTCGGATCTCTCATTCAGTGGGGTTTAGGCGGCACAGACCCAGGGACGCCCCATTTTCCAGCCTCTGACCCCCTCCAGCCTCCGTTCCAGTCACCACCTTCGGAACCACCTCACCCTCCTCCGCCTCTGAGACCAGCCAACGGCGTTTTCTGAGCTTGACTCTCATTGCCGAGCAGCCACGAGCTCCCAAATTCGTCAGAATTCTTCCACCGCGGTGGAGGCCCCACGAACAGCGGAGTCACCCTGAGTCTGCGGGGCCCCCCACCTACCTCTCTCTGGGCTTTTATGTCCACGGCGAGGACAGGCATGGCCTTGGAGGGCGTGGGCGAGGCCAACATGAGCAGCTCTTGATGCAAAACCAGAGGCTGCCAGGGATAGGGGGTGACTCTCAGGACGCCGCGGGACTGCGGTGGTCCAGGAGAAGCACCTGGCGCAGGCCCTTGTGGACCTGCAGGCACTGGTTCCGCCCGCACGGACCGGCTCTGTGACTTCCGGGAGAGCCATTTCCTGGATGAGCAGGTGACTCTCATCAAGAAGAAGGGCCACCACCTGACTCACCTCTGCCCGCCTGCCGGCCCCCAGGCTGAGTGTCTCTTCGAAAGGCTCCCCCTCGAACACGACCAGGAGCCTTTGGGGCCCAGAGGCCTTTGCGTCCCCCTGGTGCCTGGCCTCTCCCTGTCGCCTCTAGGCAGCCTCGCACCACCCTGGGGCCCTCTCCCATGCCCCGGACCAAATGGAAACAAAAAAGCTTTGTGCAGCAAGGGGGTGCGAGGCGTGGGGGGGGGGGGGCGGACAGCTTCTCAGAAGCACAGGAAAGTGGGCTGGAAACACAGCACGTTCAGGAGACTGGTTGCTTCGGGGGAGCCGGGACCAGGAGGTGGCAATGGGGGGAAGATAAGACCGCACTCCGGCAGCCATACTGGACTTTTAAAAAACAAGAGTGGGTGTAGAAATGTTAACATTTACTGAATCTGAGTGGCGGGTCCATGGTACTTACTAGTCATTCCACGTTTCAAATATTCCAGAGTTTATGATGTTAAAATAGCTGTTTCATTCTAGGGAATAACCGAAACCACCTTCCATTACATAACAAGTGTTATTCGGTTGGTGCCTGTTTCCCACCATTTCTCCCTGCAGAGAGCCGAGCTGCACTTTGTTATTTAACACAGAGCAGGGGAGAGAGGTTCGGTGCTCTGCCAGAGGTGACCGGTCCAAGAAGAGGCAGAACTGGTACTGGAACAGGGCTCCAGACCCTGAGCCCGCTGCTCTCTCCATTTCTGGAGAAATTAGTGGAAAAGATTTCTCCGGAGGACTTTTTAGGACTTGCCATGTGCTTGTAGGAGCCCAAGGGGCTGGGCCAATGCTTAGATATTGGCTCCACTTCTGTCTCAGAGAGGGAAACAGCCTGGTGGGGGCCACACAGCTGCTCAGCTGTAGGAGCTCCTAAGCCAAGGTACTCTGCCCCCAGCCCCAGCTGCTGGCCAGGGCTGGGTGTCTGCCCCCTCCACTCACCTCTCCCCTCCGCTGGAGATCTGTGCCACAGATCTGCTCCGGGAACCAGAAGAAGACTCAGGTCCGGGAGACTCACCTCCCAGCCTCCTGATGGGAGAACCTCATCTGACATCTTCATAACCTCTCGCCCTGACGACCCTGTCTGCTCTCTGAGGACAGGAAGTTGGCGAGGAAAGGGTCTCAGGCCCAGAAATGTCCCTGACATCTCTGCTGCTTTGGGCAGCCCATCACACGTCGCTCTGGCGATTTGCACTTTCTGTCCTACAGAGAATTTTTTTCCTGTGTGTTCCCTTCAGATGGGCCTCTTCGATGGCCTGTTGTGACAACTCTCTGCTCCAGTTCAGTACTGATAGAATGTCCCCATCAGAAAGGTCACTTGCCTACCCCCCACCCTTCGCTCACCACTCATAAATCCACGTTTCCAGGTCAGTTCCTCCTCTGTTCAGTTTCAAATGGAAAGTTCTGAATGGTTCATCAAGTTCACAGTCTCATGCAGTATATTTTATAAGGAAAAAAAGTGTTGTTTTGACTAAAAGTGAGAAAGCAAGGAATCACTACTATAAAGTCACTGCAGCAACTGGTTCTCAGGAAGGCACATTTAGCAGAGAAAATTAATTCAGATGCTCAGTTTTGGTGCTGGAAGATTTCTCTGGAGCCGCAGTGCTGTGAGGACGAAGTGAAACCTCCCTTCTGAGGAGGGCCACCAGGGAGGAGTACAAACACGGGGGACAGGGCTCCTGAGCTGCTGGCACCGCGGAGCCCCTCTGGTCCACAGGCCATGCTGAGGTCTTGGTCCCCTCTTATTGGTGGCTACAGCAGTGACACAGGCCTCCTGAGACTACTTACCAACCAGCCTGGCTCCCAACCGGCCCAGCCTCTCCAGCTGCAGCCTGGGGTGGGGGTTGGGGGGGTGTGGCCCAGGTGCCGGCACGCCCGCGTGGCTGCCTGACAGGACCGCATCCTCAGCATCTGTGAAATGCAAGTATAGCCCCTGCTCAGGTCTGGCCACAGGCTGAGCTTCCTCCCTATTCCAGGGAGACTGGGCCCTGGAATAAGTGTCCTCTTCCAAGTGTGGGCACAGACGGCCGGCCGGCCTCGATCCATCTGCTGCAGAAGTGGCCGCCCTGCCCTGGTCCCTCCTCCTCAGACCTGCACTGCACATCACCCCATCCTCGAGTGCCTCTGTTTTCTAGAATGCTCTGCGGTTCACAGAGCCCACGTCGACACAAGGACCCATTTGATGTTTCGTGTTTCAGCACAGCGCTGAGATGAGTTGCATTAAGAAGAAACTGGATCACTCCCATTTTACAGGTGACGAAGGGGAGCCTTCCGAAGGGGACATGACCTACCCGAATGTGCAGGTATCCAGCAGGAACAGCCTTGGAGCTGCTCCTCTGTCCCGAGGTCCCATGACTCCCCTCCCACCCACACCCTCGGCCTCTCGGCTGTAGGATAACCCTCACCCGTCACGGGTGCACATTGTCACATATCCTTTTCAAAGTTCTTGCATGACTGACTCCTGCTTTGGGAGGGAAAGGGTTACTTCTGCCACTTCTAGGCTGGGGGAGAGGCTGGGGGTGGGTGGACTTAACAGGGCAGCACAGGAAATGTCCTAGCTGCTCCCAATGCCACACAATGGGGGCTTGTTTTGACCTTGACGTCAACCTACCCTCTAGTTACTCTTCCAGCCAAAAACAGCAAATAGGATAAACCCACGGACTGTGCTC